>CAUYLG010031049.1:0-269029 GCA_963573385.1 Cacajao melanocephalus | reverse complement strand
CCCCAGCCCCAGTGCTGTACTCATCCTCATGGATCCTTTTCCTCCTCTTCCATTGCCCTGCTTTTGACCCCGCCCTCTGCCACCTCCAGCTCCCTACTCGAAGCCCAGCATGACCCTGGAGCCCAATAAGGACCTGCGGCCTGGGGACACAGTGACCATCACGTGCTCCAGCTACCGGGGCTACCCTGAGGCTGAGGTGTTCTGGCAGGACGGGCAGGGTGCGCCCCTGACCAGCAACGTGACCACGTCGCAGATGGCCAATGAGCAGGGCTTGTTTGACGTGCACAGCGTCCTGAGGGTGGTGCTGGGTGCAAATGGCACCTACAGCTGCCTGGTGCACAACCCCGTCCTGCAGCAGGATGCGCACGGCTCCGTCACCATCACAGGTAGGGGCAGATGGACAGCTGGGGAAGGATGGAGTGAGTAACTCCTCCTTTACTGTACCCTAAGCTGGAATTTTCATAGGTTTGGGTGGCCAGAAGACTTTCAAAATCCCTTTCATAGACTTCAGGGGCTCACACTCTTCCTACAAGTCCTTAAGGGACTCATGCTAATAAGAACCATTTATAATGTTTGCCTTCCTAAGAGTGCTTTTCGTGGCACTTAGCTTCTTATGCAGAGGACTTTGTACCTGCCTGGAATTTGGAGGCATGGGCAGGAATTCTGGGGCAGCCACAAGGCATGGCCCAGGGGACTTGGTGTGGGTGTGCTCTCCAACAGGAACTCCTCCGGGTGGTGGGAAGGTATTCTGGGTCAGTGGGCACCATCGGATTCTGAAGCCTTGAGTGACAGCTGGACCTCCCCAGTGAGTCCCTGACATCTGAGTCAACGTCAGCTTTTCTTCCTGCAGACTTGAGCTTCACCCAGGCGGCAGCTGGATGGGCAGGGGCTGTCTCTGCTGCCCCCATGTGGTCAGACACCAGATAGAGGCCACCCCCTTAGTGATTCTTAGTCTCTGGTTTCCAGGGACGAGCCTGGTGGGCACCCGTTGTCCCTGAGGGTCTGAAGAGGGTTGAGGCCAAGAGCCGCAGTCTCCACCTGTGTTTGGCCCCGCGAGGCTTCTAGTCAGTCTTTTCCTGGGCCAATGTGCTCGATCTGGCTCTTCAGTATCTCTCCCTGGGCCAACTGAGCTTTCCCAGGGACCTCCTCCTGGAACACACTGAGGTCAGGACAGCAGGTTTTGTCTGTCTGGTTTTCCTCTCATCTTCCGACAACTTCCACCTGACCCGCAGCCCATCCAAGTTCTGATCTCGCACCCAGTTTCCAGGTCTGCACACACCCCGGGTTGTGCTAACTTATTCCTGTCCTCTCCCTCTTGCGTCCTATGCAGTCCCCACTTCTGACAAGCTCGGAGCCAGGGCCCATCCCATCGTCTGCTTGGAGTTCAGGCTCACTCCTCCTCCTCTCATACGTGTTTCCTTCTGGCAAGGTTGTGCTCCTTCTGCCCACCCCTTCCCCAAGACGGAAAACACTTCCTTCCTGGAGACCCCATGGGTCTGTGCTCTCTGGGAGAGAGTTGCTGCCCTGAGCTCTTGAATGTTCTGAGACACGTCCTTGACCTTTTAGAGGATAGCATATGGTCTGTGAAAATGCTGTTCACAGGAGAAAATAAGTAGAATCTTGGCAGAGGATATGAAGCTTTCAAAGGAGGGAGGGGGTAGTGAGGACACCTCCAGGGGCAAGTGGCAGCTGAGAAGGCCTTGAAGAGTGAGGGAACTTTGTGGTCATTTGCACCCTGGGCTGAGCTGGATATTTGCAATGCTGTGCAGAAGGGACTTATGAGTACGAATGTGATTGCAGAGAGAATGTTTATGTCACCTAAGAGAAAATTCTCTATTTTAAACATGAGTAAGTAGCATTTTAAAGTGGTTTTTTAAAAATTTAGGGCTAAGCGTGGTGGCTTATGCCTGTAATACCAGCACTTTGGGAGGCCAAGGTGGGCGGATCACTTGAGTCAGGAGTTTGAGACGAGCCTGGTCAGCATGGTGAAACCCCGCCTCTACTAAAAAATACAAAAATTAGCCAGATGTGGTGGCACATACATGTAGTCCCAGCTACTCGGGAGGCTGAGGCAGGAGAATCGCTTGAACCCAGGAGGTGGAGGTTGCAGTGAGCCGAGATTGTGCCACTGCACTCCAGCCTGGGTGACAGAGCGAGACACTGTCTCAATAAATAAAATAAAATAAATTAAAATGATTTCATTGAGGCCATTGTTGCCAAGCATATTTCACAGGTGAAGAAACTGAGGTCCACAGAGAAGGGGGATCTTTCCCAAGGTCACAGACTGGCACAGTGGTTCTGAATCTTTGGGAGTCAGACCCTTTTTTGAAAATCAGGTAAATGATTGATGCAGCAGTTTGCATATATAACTTTGGAGGGTTTGCGGCCTCTCTAAACTCCTCCGTGGATCTGTAGACCTGGGCTTCAGCACCCCGCAGTGAGGAGATGAGCCACGATCACAATCCAACTTTGGCCTCTCAGCCTAATTTCCTCTCCTCCCCAGCAGCCAGCCTCCTGTTTTTGTTAGAGCAGGTCTGGCCTACTTTGGAGCCCTTGGCCTGTATTTTGCTTCAGGCAGCTTTGTGTCATGTAAAACATTCTGGGATTCAGACTTTCAGTCTTCCAGCTGGTCTCCCCCACACCTGATGAAGTTAGTGAAGTTGAGTATGCTGTGCAGAGCCTCTCGGAGGAGGATTTATGGAGCAAGCCCAGGAGACGTGGTCTGAGGCCTAGCTCTGTCCTTTCTTGGGTGAATAGGGCAAATCTAATTTGTGTTCCAGGGACAACACCAGCGAAGAGGGAACATAGAAAGAGACCCTCCCCTTGAGAATTTCTGTGGCTCTGCCCCCTCCTCTGTGGCTGGAGCCCCATGATGGGATTTCCAGGGTGGTTTTTCTCTTTTTGATGTGTGCTCTGTGCACGGGTCCTCCCGGCCACCACATCAGCTACTGGCATCCTTTTCTGCATACTCTCTTCATCACTGGGGTGATGGATCCCTCTGCTTCCAATGGCCGGAGCAGCAGTTTTACCAGTGGTGCCTATTGAGGGTGACGTCTGCAGATCCCTGGGCAAGGTGCTTCTGTGCTGGGGCCTCTGCTAAGGGTTCATGGCACCGCACACTGCAGTGACAGGGCCTCCTGCAGAAGCTGCTGCAGCCCTGGGCACGCACTGTCTCCAGAGAGGAAAGGAAAGCAGCACTGTCTTTGGTTAAGACTTTTCCTCTGAAGACCTCTGCCCAGGACCCAGCTGAGTGCAGGGGCTGGGCTGGAGGATGCTGTGCAAGGTGGAGCCACACAGGCCGTGCTCAGAATAGCTGCTGGCCCTGCCCAGGTTTGGGCTCCTCAACTTCATCCCTCTTGACAGATCTCTACCAGGAGGGACCTCAGTGTTTCATGTAAATATTCCCCTTCAAGGCCCCTGCAGACCTACCTGCCTCCATGGGAAAACTCGGAGCCCTGGCTTCAGCCCCCTCAGTGACCTCATCTGTATGTAGGGCTCAGCAAACATTTTCTGTAAACAGCCAGGGAGTAAATGTTTCCAGGCTTCTGGACCACACACCATCCCTGTTGCTGCTGCTTCTCCTTCTGTTCCTCCTCCGCCTTCCCCCATCTTTTTTTGGTAACCCTTTACAAATGTAAAAACCATCACTAGTTTGTGGACTGTGCAAAAACAGGCCACAAGCCAGCTTTGGACCATGGGCTGTAGTTTGCTGCCTCCTGATCCATAGAATGGGAGATGTCACCAGGTGGGGCTGGAGCAGTCGGAGAGGGCCTCTGGAGGAGGTGAATATTGAGCTAGGTGGAGAGTGTGGGAAACTGATGGTAATAGTGCAGATGTTGGAAGGAGCCAGTTGCTTCTGGAGAGAATGGTTAGGACACCAGTTTGGCTGGAGCTGAGGCTCCTACAGGAGAATTAGAAAGAAAGGTCAGGGGAGGGTAATGGCAGCCAGGTTATAGAGATCCTTGAATCACTCTGAGAAGCTCAAAGCATTATTCGAAAGTCACTAGGGAGCCATAGAAGGTTCTTGAGCATCATTCAACCACAGGCTCTTCAACACTTCCCAGTTGAGGCATGTCTCCGTCAGCCAGGATTGTGTCAGGGTTTGAAGAGTATATGGGGAAGGGGCTATGGGAACTTAAGTGAGCTTTATTCACAGTGTTAGGGCCCAGTGAGGGTGGGAGCCCCTCTTCATACTTGGAGCCAGATGGTGCTGTCCTCCGGGACATGGGGCCAGGCATGACAGTCTCACTGTTCCTACTTGTCCTCCCAGGGCAGCCCATGGCATTCCCCCCGGAGGCCCTGTGGGTGACTGTGGGGCTCGCTGTCTGTCTTGTCGCACTGCTGGTGGCCCTGGCCTTTGTGTGCTGGAGAAAGATCAAACAGAGCTGTGAGGAGGAGAATGCAGGTGAGTGCGTGCGTGTGTGTGTGTGTGTGCGCACTTATGTGTCTTGGGGTATGTTGTTGTGTCTTTGCTGTCAATAGTTACTTTCTAGTGACAGAATGAGTGTGAGTGTGCACATGGGGCTGGATTTGTCTGTGTGTGACCTTGAGTCTATGTCTTGTGTGTGTGAACAAGCATGAGCCTGTCTGTCCATGTGCAAATACCACAGGATGAGTGTGACCAGAAGGTGGGGAGGGGTAAGGCCAAGTGCTACAAGGGGATGAGTGTGTCTGTGCAAACAAGTGTGCCTGTGAGAGTGTAAGTCACAAGCGTGTGTGAGAGAGCAGGACGGGGCATGGAAGCTGAGCAGCACAAATGTGGGCATGCCAGGGGCGTGCATGGCACTGGGGAGGAACATGCCTGCCTCAGAGCGAGAGCGTCTGAAGCAGCTGCTGTTTGTGGGGCTGAGGGTCAGTCCGAGCTGGCATTGCTGACCGGTAACTGGGTGAGAGGACATAGGTGGGTGGTGAGTTGACCCTGGTGGGTAAACAGATGCATGAGAGTAGATGGGTAGTCAGAGGCTGGGGATGGCTGGGGGTCAGGAAGAGAGGGAAGAAGAGAGTGGTCAGCTGGAGAGAGGTAAGTACTTGTGAGGTGGACAGGTGGAAGGATAGCGGGTGGATGGCTGGCTGGTTATATCTGTTGGAGGTTGATGGTTGGCAGGGCTACTGAGTGAGCAGATGGGTGAGGTGATGGGTAGGTGGGCTGGTGGAGTGTATGGTCTCTGGCTGGGTAAGTAGTGGGGTTCTAGGCTGGGTGGATGATCTCTGGCTGGGTGAGTGGTGGGTTCCAGGCTGGGTGGATGGTCTCTGGCTAGGTGAGTGGTGGGCTCCAGGCTGGGTGGATGGTCTTTGGCTGCTAAGGGTTGGGTTCTAGACTGGGAGCCGCTTCATGTTGCCATAGGCTCAGCTCTGCTGTGCTCTTGGGCTCTAACCCTGTGTCTAGCATTTGAACCACAGGTCAGGCCCACTCAGGCCCTGTTCACAGTTTCCTGCACTCTTGGGTGGGAAAGTGCTGGGATGAAAATGGGCTTGCAAAAGATATTTGATTATTCTGAGTTCTTGCCTTACAGGAGCTGAGGACCAGGATGGGGAAGGAGAAGGAGCCAAGACGGGTGAGTTTGAACTTGGAGCTGGCCCTCTTGGCTGGGAGAGGGACATATGGGACAGGAGAGAGGACTCTAGGAGCTGAAGGGGCCAGATTTCCTGTAAGGTTTGAATGAATTGTGTTCTCTGGACTGAGGCGTCCCCATCCTGGTGAGTCTGCTCTTTGCCCAGAGTTAGGCAGGAGGTGGATCGCCCAGCTCCCCTCCGACCAAGTGTGGCTTCATTTTTCCTGCCAACCTTTATCCATCTGCCAGGGCTGATGATACCTTGCAGGCCCCACACTGTAGTCTGGTGGCTTCCTAGGGTGGAAGCAGGGGCTCGGGAGATAGAGCAGTCTGGGTTTAAATTCCAGCTCCATCTCATGTAAACAGAGTGGCCTTGAGCAAGATGCTTTGCCTCTCTGGCTTCAGTTTCCTCACATGTAAAATGGGCATAATCACAGGTTCATAGGTTGTTTGAATTATTAATTAATTTAATTAACTGAGATAATGTATACAAAGGACCTAGTACCATACCTAGTGCCAAGTGCTTAATACGCGGGAGTCCTATTACTCTTAGGCAAACAGCTTAAGACCATCCTGTTCTAGTTACAGGCTGTGTGGCTTTGGGCAAGGTGCCTTGCTTCCCTGGGCGTCAGTTTCCCATCTGTAAAATGTCATCCTGATCCTGCCCTGATGGCAGCAGAGGGCTGTTTTGAAGCTCTCTGAGGTGACTGGAGAGGGAGGTACTTGCAAAGGGCATGACACAGTAAGCCAGGGCCCAGCTTGGGTGGATGCCAAGGCATTGGTGCCCATGGCCACTGGAGGCTGACTTCCAGGGGATCCTGGGCTGGGAGAGGCAGGTTCCCGCTGAGCCATTTGGGATGGTTCCAGTTAATGCCAGTTCCCTCCCCTCCCCTACAGAAGGAAAGGCAGGAGATTGACACTTGGGGACTGCTATAAATTATGCCAATTAATTCTTTGCCTGTTGGTGCCCAGTGTGGCAGGCACAGACACAGCTCTGGGATCAGACCTTATTTTTCATGCTCAGAGGCAGATGTAGTTGGCAGAAAGGAGGGAGTGGGGAGAAGAGTGTGGGTTAGGGAGCTGGTTAGTCTCATTCCACCTGGTCCCAGGCCCACCTGCGAATCTGCCAGCCTCCTTTAGCTTCTCACTTCATCCTGTGTGTAGAGCACTTCCGCATCTCCAGCTGGAGAGCGAGGGCTGGAGGGTTATCCTGTTCTATAGATGCAGAAAACTAAGGCCAGAGAGGAGAGTGACAAGCCAGAGTGGAGCTGGGACCTGGGACTGGGGCTTGGGACAGCAGCCTAGGGCCCCTTCCCTTGTGCTATGATGTGGTCCCACTCTGCTGACTTCTCCCACCCTTTCCAGCCCTCACTCCTCCCTCTGCCTGACTCCCTATCCCACCGCTTCCCACGGTTCCTCCCTCACTGTGTGCTCCTTCCTTTTTTTTTACAGCCCTGCAGCCTCTGAAACACTCTGAAAGCAAAGAAGGTAAAGACACCTGGGCTTGAGATTGTCTGTGTGTGCATGCATCTGTGTGTGAGAGGCTGAGAGGGTGGGTAGGGGTAGGCATCATCCTTTCACTGGTGACCTGAGGCCCCCTCTACAGAAGAGCAGCCTCAGCTTCCCCCTAGTGAGATGGCAGAGGGCTGAGTAACCAAGGTCCCAGCTGCTGTAATGGGACCCAAATATGACAGAGGCATAACCAGGACAGGAGTTTATTTCTCCTTCCTGTGATAGTGTGAGCAGCGGTAACCTTAAAACCACTGATGACCTGGAGCCAGATTCTACTTACCTGGAATCTGCCCTCTTCAACTTCAAGCTTTCACTCCTAAGTCTAAGAGGCTGCTGCAGCTCCAACGCCCCCTCCAGAGCCAAGGGGGAGAGAAGGGGAGGATATATTTCCTTCTAGAGCAAGGCTGGAAGTAGGCTGTGTCATTCTGCTTACATCCCATTGTTAGAACCCAGGCATATGAGCCCTAACTCAGGGGAGGCTAGAAAAGTGTTCAGCTGGGCAGCCATGTCCCTGGTGCACAGCAGGTGGTTAGTAAATGTCTATAGTCATTATTAGGCCTATTGTTATAATGTCAGTGGTTACATTTGGAAATGTAGGAGATAAGTCATTTCCTTCCTGTTGTTCAGAATCAAATGACCATAGAAGAGTTGGGAAGATGGAGATTGAAAATGTCAGTTTGGGCCAGGTGTGACTCATGCCTGTAATCTCAGCACTTTGGGAGGCCAAGGCGAGCGGATCACCTGAGGTCAGGAGTTCGAGACCAGCCTGGCCAACATGGTGAAACCCTGTCCCTACTAAAAAGACAAAAATTAGCTGGGTGTGGTGGCATGAACCTGTAATCCCAGCTACTTGGGAGGCTGAGGCGGAAGAATTGCTTGAACCTGGGAGGCAGAGGTTGCAGTGAACTGAGATTGTGCCACTGCACTCCAGCCTGGGTGACTGAGCGAGACTCCATCTCAAAAAAAAAAAAAAAAAAAAGCCAGCTTGGTGTTTGAAGCGTTGCTGGAGAATGTGGCCTGGATGGGCGAAGCAGTTGGCTTCCTAGTCCTGCTCCTCCTCACTGAGGTAGCCTGCCCCACCCCCAGTCTCTGGCCACACTGGACTACCGCAGAAGCAGCACCCAGATGGGGGAGCTCCTCTTCCCAGGGACAGACAGAGTCCTAAGAATGGGCAAGGGCAAGGGCGGGGGCAGGGCCCTCTCTATTCAGCTCTTGGGGCAGAGTGGGGTCTGGAATGTGAGTCTTTGGGGTTCCCCTCCACATGGAGACAGGAAGCCCGAGGGAAGGAGGAAGTCCCTTGTGGCATCACTCTCAGAGGAATCAGTGTGGAGGGGACACCGGGAAGGCTGCCTGCTGGAGGAGGGAATTGGGCCCGGCCTTGTAGGGTTGGACAAACAGGAGATGAGAAGGGAAAAGTGAGGGGACGTGGAGGGAAGTGTGGAGGGCAATGGGCCTGTGGGGACTGAGTGGGGGCTGCATGAGATGGACCCCTCAGGTGCCTCGGCAGGCCTGGCACCTGCATCTGTTTCTGGGCCTTGAGGCCAGTGGTTGGCATGGGGGGTGTTCGCTGGGCATTCGCTGGGCTGCTGTCTCACACACTTCCCACTTGAAGTGTGACCAGGTGCCTAAGTTTCTGAAATCATCCCCAAAATAGAACTTCTGGCATCTAATGCTTTTCCCCTACTCTTTCTCTTCCCATAATGAAATGAAGATGATGGACAAGAAATAGCCTGACCATGAGGACCAGGGAGCTGCTACCCCTCCCTGCGGCTCCTACCCTCTGGCTGCAATGGGGCTGCACTGTGAGCCCTGCCCCCAACAGACGTGTCCTGCTCTGACAGGTGGGCTCCTTCTCCAAAGGATGCGACACGCAGACCACCATGCAGCCTATTTCTCCAATGGACATGATTCCCAAGTCATCCTGCTGCCTTATTTCTTAATAGACACAATACACAGACCACCCCACAACTGTATTTCTCTAAGTCATCCTGCCTACTGCCTTATTTCACAGCACATACATTTCTTAGGGACACAGTACACTGACCACATCACCACCCACTTCTTCCAGTGCTGCATGGACCATCTGGCTGCCTTTTTTCTCCAAAAGATGCAATATTCAGACTGACTGACCCTCTGCCTTATTTCACCAAAGATACGACACATAGTCACCCCTGGCCTTGTTCCCCCAGTGGGACTGGTACACTAGTTACCATGTTCAGCCCTGCTTCCACCTGCATAGAATCTTGTCTTCTCAGATGGGGACAGTGCAGCCTCAGCATCTCCTGGAGTCTAGAAGCTGTTTTCTCTCTCCTCCTTCTTCCTCTTGCTCTGGCCCCAATATCGACTTTTTCCCTCCCCACCCCAAGTGAAGACAGGGTACTCTCCGCCCACCACACACACAGGTACGCGGAGAGACCTGCAGGTGCACGTGCTGGAACACGTGTGGTTCCCCCCCGACCCTGGCCCAGCCTCCTCTGCAGCACCCCTCTCTCCTGCCCACCCTCTCCGCAGAAGCACGTGGTGTTCTCCAGGAGTCTGTGATGGGGCCCCTGGGGGTCTGTCCCTCTGCCTTCCCATCTCTTGGTTCCTTTACTTTCATTTATCCATTCAGTTAATGTTTATTGAGCAACTACAGATGTCAGCACTGTGTTAGGTGCTGGGGATCCTGCGTGGGAAGGTAAGTTCCTCCCTCAAGGATTCCCCATCCAGCTAGGAGACAGAGAGCTAACTACACTCCCCCTGCAGTTCGCAGGGGGGCTCCTGCCTCGCTCCCTGCTCTACCCCTCCTCCGTGCTCAAGGCTTTCTGGATACTTCACCCCCATCCCATCCCTAATTCTTACCCAGAGCATGGGGTGGGGGCAGAAACCTGGAGAGAGGGACATAGCCCCTTGCCTGCCATGACCAGAGAATCTGGTGGGTGTCCAAAATGTCTGCCTAGGCATGGGCAAGTGGGCAGATGCCAAGGTCCCAGACTTCGCATAGCGGCAGCAGAGGCGGAGCCTGGGGCAGGGTAGAGCCAGGAGTGCTTTGGGGACACAGAGGGGACTGCCCCTCACCCCCACCATGGTGCTATTCTGGGGCCGGAGCAGGCTCTTCCTGGCTTGCCTCTGGCCGGCTCCCAGCCTCTGGTAGAGTGAGACTTCAGATGTTCTGATGCCTTCCGGATGTCATCTCTCCCCGCCCCAGGAACGGAAGATGTGAGGACTTCTAATTTAAATGTGGGACTCAGAGGGGTTTTGTAAACCGGGGGTATATTTTGGGGAAAATAAATGTCTTTGTAAAAAGCTTTTTCTCTGTGAAGTGTTTGGAAGCAGGGTGGGCCCCAGGACTCAGCCGGAAGGATTCCCTCCCAGATGTTGCAGGCTGGGATAGGGAAGCCTGGTCCTCGTTATCTCACTGTCCTTAAATCACTGGATCTCCAAGACCATTCAGCTCCCTCTCTGGCCTCAGTTTCCCTCTGGGTAAAGTGAAGTATGTTCTCCAGAAAGCCAGGCCCTTTGGTCACTGTATGGGGCTTCTCTCACTGGAAGCATCACCCAATTTCTTTGCCTCAGAAAACTCAAGCCTAGGCTTGTGTAGGGCTCTGCTAATGTCTTCACTTCAGAGCTAGGGAAGAGACCCAGTGAGGAGCTGACACCAGGAAAAGAGTTCTCAGTGCTGTTTCTGGCTGACTCCACTGGATGAGCACCGGGCCAGGGATCAGAGGGCCATTCCCAGGACATAGTTCTGGCCTGTGACCCTGAGCAGGACATTTACCTCCTCTGGCCCTTGGCTTTCTTGTACAAAAAATAGCCACCTATGCACGGTGGCTCATGCCTGTAATCCCAACATTTTGGGAGGCTGAGTTGGGAGGATTGCTTAAGGCCAGGATTTCAAGACTAGCCCGGGCAACATAGCCTAAAAGTAAAAAACAGCATAGAAATCAAAAATTAGCCAGGTGTGGTGGCACAGACCCGTAGTCCTAGTTACTCAGGAGGCTGAGGTGCGAGGATCACTTGATCCTCAGCCCAGGAGGTTGAAGTTGCAGTAAGCTGTCATTGTACCACTGTACTCCAGCCTGGGCAACAAAGCAAGACTCTGTCTCTAAAGGAAAAAGAAAAGAAAAGAAAAATAGGACTGAGGTTTTAACCCCCTTCTACTTTGAAAGACTGAGAGGAGGCACGAGGCTTCCAGAGATCCAGATTCCGGCCTGTGGGAGCCTACCTAGGGTACTGCGTTCATTTGCCCCTGGAGGACAGGAGTCTCAGCACTGGGACAGCCTGGAGCTTCACAGACCCTGTAGCAGGAGGAGCCTGTGCTGGGGGTCAGGACACTTGACTTTCAATCTTGACTTTCAATCTGGCTTTGCTACTAATCTGTGTCCTTGTCCTTCGTACCTCTGAGCCTTACTTTCCTTATCTATTAAATAGGGGTGACAAGTCATTGTCCAAAAAGTATGTGGCATTCTTTACAAACTAGAGGGTTTGTTATAAAGTTGATGGCTCTGGGGGTGAGATCAGTCATGTTGCTTGAAGCCCTGTCACTGGTGCTGTGAGTGGGTATTAGGATGGAAAGACTTAAGCCTTTGCCCCTCAGACCCACTGTGTGCCCTTGAGCTTGTGGCTTCGCCACACTGGGCTTCAGTCCCTACCTGTAATATAGAGATAGTAATAGCTCCTGTTTCAAAGCATCGTTGAGAGGGTTGGACAAAGCAGTGAGTGAGAAGACACTGCAATTAGGCTGGCTGCAGTGGCTCACACCTGTAATCCCAGCATTTTGGGAGGTTGAGGTGGGTGGATCACCCGAGATCAGGAGTTCGAGACCAGCCTGGCCAACATGGTGAAACCCCGTCTCTACTAAGAATACAAAAAAATTAGCTGAGTGTGGTGTCGCACGCCTGTAGTCCCAGCTACTCAACGGGGCTGAGACCAGAGAATCATTTGAGCCAGGAGGCAGTGGTTGCAGTGAGCGGGGCTTGTGTCACTGTACTCCAGTTTGGGTGAGAGAGCGAGACTCCATCTCAAAAATAAGTAAATAAAAATAAAAAGACACTGCAAACCATGAGGTGCTGAGCACATGCAAGGGGTTATTCTCGCCCTCCCGGCAGCCAGGCCCATGCACTGTTGCTCCCTAGGTGATTTTGTAGATTGAACACAGTGGCTGGAACAAGCTGTCTGAACCCCAGTTTGCCCATCTGTAAAACAGGCACAGGAAGCCATGCTTTTCTGTGTGTGTGTGTGTGTGTGTGTGTGTGTATGTGTGTGTGTGACAGGGCTGGATAAGGGTCTGACACTGTATCAGGTGCTCCAGGAACCAACCCAGCAAGTGGGGGACTTGCCTGGAGGCTGAGGGGTAAAGAGAGTGGCAACTAAGTCCTCCGGTGACAAGTGCCCTGGACAGCAGTATTTTTAGCTGCCCTTCCTGGGCAGAGCTCCAACTCCTGCATTTTAATGGAGAAATAATTCTCACAGTGCGACAAGCTGTAGCCTGCAAGTGTCACATCCATATTAAAGAGAGGACAGAGCGAGGTTCATTTGCCTGGCTGGAGGTGTGACCAGAATTCGCCTCCAGGACCATTTGTCATCAGGGCTTGAAGACCAGTTAGTGGATCTGACCACTCACCACCCAGAGGGAGGAGACTGGGAGGAGGGGTGAAAATGGTGTGGCCGGGGCACCTAGATCATCCTGCACCTTCTACTTGTCTGTCTGGAGCATTCTGCTTACACTCGCAGAGCCTGGCAACCGGAGGAGCCTGGGCTGGGGGTCAGGACACTTGACTTTCAATCCTGACTGTGCTGCTAGACTGGCCTCCTTCTAGACTGTTGGTCTAGTCTTACACACGTACAAAGATCATAATCAAACATTCTGCAAGCTTTTCTTTCCTGGTTTTCTTTACTCTTTTCCCAAGTCAGTTCTTCTAGAGTGCCCTCATCCTCTTTACTTTCTATATTGATGTGTGACATACCTCCAGTATTTACAAGATGCTAATCCTCAGTGTATGACTCGAAGAATTTTTACACAAATCTCTACCCATATAACCACTACCGAGATCAAGATATAGAACAGTTTCTGGATTCCAGAAAGTTCCCTCGTGTCCCTACCCAAGCAACAGCCCCACCCAGTTGACTGCTTTCACCAATTAGTTTTACTTACTCTCTGAACTTCATATAAATGGAATCCTGCAGTACATGCTATTTTGTATCTAGCTTCTTGCAAAGACCTCGCTTGTTCTTTTTAAATGGCTACATAGTATCTCATAGTACTGCTGTTCCAGACTATATTTTGCTAGTTCCTACAGTTTAGACACAAATAACGCAGACTCGTGCTGAGTTTCTACTGTATGGAGCCCTAGAAGTGGGATCTCTGGATACATTTTAAGTGTTGGGAGAGTTGCCAATTGTTTCAGCTGCCTTTTTAGCCAGTCCCTGTGACAGTAAGAATGTATAAGTGAAGAAAACTTAGGGTGACTGGGAAAACGGATTCTAGACAGGGCCGAGATAGTGCTTGGATTCACACCCACATGGGCTCCCGGAGACCTCGGAGTGGAGCCTGATTCGGTAGTGCACAGGGCCTTGAGTCATCCCTTCCACCGCTCTGGACCACCTTGCCCTTCAACATCTGTCTGTCACCACCACTGCCTCAGTTCCCAGGAACTGTCTGCACCTCGAGACCCCAGTCCTGGGCCAGTGTGTCTGCCTCCTGCAGGATTACGGGGGCCCAGCACTGTGGTCTGAATGAATTTGTGCCAGGGTTGAGCACTACACCCAGAGGACCTGACCAAAATTGATGGGGGAAGGTTCTCAGCATCTTTGGGGTTTTTCTTTTTTCTGTTTTATTTCCCTCCCTCCCTTCCTCCCTTCCTCCCTTCCTTCCTCTTTATTTTTCTTTCTTTCTTTCTTCTTTCTTTCTTTCTTCTTTCTTTCTTTCTTTCTTTCTTTCTTTCTTTCTTTCTTCTTTCTTTTTTTCTTTCTCTTTCCTTCTTTCATCTTTTTCTCTCTCTTTCTTTCTTCTTCTTCTTTTTTTTTTTTTTTGAGATGGAATCTCACTCTGTCACCCAGGCTGGAGTCCAGTGGTGCAATCTCAGCTCACTGCAACCTCTGCCTCCTGGGTTCAAGTGATTCTTCTCCCTCAGCCTCCTGAGTAGCTGGGACCACAGGTATGGAGGCCTCCACACCCAGCTAATTTTTCTATTTTTAGTAGAGATGGGGTTTCACCATATTGGCCAGGCTGGTCTCAAACTCCTGACCTCGTGACCTGCCTACCTCAGCCTCCCAAAGTGCTGGGATTACATGTGTGAGCCACCATACCCGGCTTCTGTTTTCTTTCTTTTAAAGAGGGCCTCATTGTGTTGCTGAGGCTGGAGTGCAGTGGTACAGTCATAGCTCATGGCAGCCTCGACTTCCCGAGCTTGTGATCCTCCTGCCTCCGTCTCCCGAGTCGCTGGGACTACAGGTGCCCACCATTACACCTGACTGATTTTAAATTTTTTTGCAGAGACGTGGTCTTGCTATGTTGCCTGGGTTGGTCTCGAACTCCTGGGTTCGTTCAATCAATCCTCCTGCCTTGGCCTCCCAAAATGCTGAGATTACAGGGGGTGCCAGCCACTGTGCCTGGCCGGCAACCTATTGGATGCAGGTGCCTCAGGTCAGGTTAAATCTCTTGCACTTGGGTCAGAGAGCATTCATAACCTTCAGCATTGCCAACTCCAGGTAATTATGGTGACACTACTTCATTACTAATGAGGCAGCGCTTCGTTAGAACAGAGAAAAACCTGGGTCTCATAGAGGAGGCATAACCCGGCCCTCAGACACAGGGTCTGTGACCTTCGCCCCCAGCCTTTCTCCAGCATCCAAGTAGCAAAATATCCCCTGCCCCTCAGCCTCCCTTAGCTAATATGATTTCTCCATTCCAACGGCCTCCTCTGGATGTGTTTCATCGGCGTCCCTTGCAGATTGAGCCTCTGGCATGGATCACGATGCTTCAGCTCATGATAGATCAGCTCTCACCTCCCGCATCCAGGGCACTATGTTCCTAGTGATACAGCTCCAGATCCCATTAGTCCAGTGGCTCTCAATCCTGGCTGCCCATTAGAATCACTTTGGGAGTTTTAAATGGTGCTTGGGCTCCATCCCCAGAATTTCTGATGGAATTGGTTGAGTTTATTGCTAAATATTTGATGTGCATATGCCAGTGGCCCTAGTCTGGCTTATAAATTAATGTAAAATAGGATTCAGAGGACAGCCCTGAGCAGAGACCTTTGAGACCCCACCTCTTAGGTAAGCTTAATATTCTCAGTGATCACTGTATCAGACTGTGGAGTTTTAGGTTTTTAATGAAGGGAAGCACAGAAAATACAGGAGCAAGGAAGGTCGAGGGAAGTGACAGTGTTTAGTTCGGAAAGGAGGGGGCCCTGTTCCCCGTGTTGTGGGGCTGGGGAGAGAGCAGGCATCCCGAGTTCCTGCACCCAGTCAGACCAGACATGAGGTTCCGGAAAAATGATGAAGGATGAGGTGCCACTGGTGATGGCTCAGTGCTTTTCAGTTCCAGGAAATGAGGGGCGTCCCCTCCCCCTCCTCCTCTCACTGCCTCCCTTTTGCCTCTGTGTCTCTCCCCTGTCGCCCCCAGGCCTCCAGATGTGCATAGCCACGTGGCTGCTTCTGACTCCTCTTCCCTCCAGCACCATGTCCTCTGCGGAGGGAAGGACCATCTGTCCTGCTCCCTGTAGCCGTCAGTCTACGTGCGTGTGCCAGGCTCAGGGAAATAATAGCCTTCGTGCTTTTCCTGCTCCCCCCTACCTCCCATCTCACACGTGCTTCAGAAGCAGGGTATCCAGGAGCCTCTACCACACTGCAGCCCTGCAGTATCCAGAGGGACTGAAGCCCAGCAGCTCTCCTCTACCACCCCCACCCTCCTTCCTGCAGCTAGCTCTCTGACCTCTAGTTCTTCCTCAGTCTCAAAACTCACCCATCCGAAGTCCACCTGCCCACCTACCTCTCATAATTCACAGGCCAGCATGCTCCCTGGGTGCTGGTCTATACCCTATTCTGATTCATTGCTGCTCCTGATGTGGCAATGTTCTCTCCTAAAATGTCCCTGCGGAGTGTGGTCCCCATTGTTGGAGGTGGGGAGGAAGAACTGATGTGTCTCTGCAGAGCCTGCCAACCACTGAACTGACATTTTGCCTTATTTGCTAAGATAATTTAGTGTAATTTGCTGCTAATGAATGAATGCACTTCTTGTTCTTATAGCTTTTGTAAGTGCATTGAAGTCTATGTGCTCGCTGACAGCAGCTTCAGCAAACGTTCCGGGAACTGAAGCTGGCCAGGTTGCAGAGGGCTCCGCCTCCTTGGGTGACCATGCTGAGGACCTTGGTGACCTGCGAGGCATGGCCAGGGTGCTGATTTTCTTGGTGTCTCCACCTGTGCTGCTTTTCTCCGCATCCTCCCATCCACTGCAGCCAGGAGGATCTGGGTGAGCCCAACAGGAGAATGCTGGCAGCCAGGGGTTCTGGACCTAGGACACATTTGGAATGGGCTCTGCAGTGCTAGAAGAGGAGAGTGCATTCTGTTCTGCCTGCAGGATGGGTGATGAGGGAGTCAGGGGGAAGCATAAGGGAGAAGGGGACAGAGATGACCGGTGAGCAGCAGAAGTTGCATGTTCCATATTCAATCGTTTTTATAAGCATTTGCTCCAGCTGCCCCCACCCCTGGATCTGCCCTCTCTCTCCTCTGCCTATGCAGATCCTCCGCACTCCCTCCCATGTATCCCCCCAGACCTCTGCAACTCCGTGTTTCACAGCTATGACAAAGCCCTTGCTCATTCATTGCTCTCTGGGAACTCATCTCCCCAGAGCAGGTCTGGCTTGCCCCCAGGCCCAGAGCTGGGCACAGAGCAGCTCCGATCCTCTGGTCGGCTGCAAGCAGAAGGTACCCAAACCGCATGAATTCAGGTCTCTGAATTGAAGTAACTAAGGCTGAAGTTTACTTCTACGCTATCCATGAAAAAAAGATCTCCCAGCAAACGAACAATGTAAATGAGGCTGCCAAAGGGTGCTTCACCTATTTAAAGGAATGATCTATTTTAAAGATCTTTTAGAAGCCCTTAGTTACTCAGAAACAATTGATATGGTAATTGCAAGCTATTTTTTAAAAAATTTATTTACCAGAGAAGACTCCCTAAGCTCTGTTCGCCTACTTCCGTGCTCTGTGCGGGGAACCCTACCTGCTAACCCTTAGGAACCTGGGTACTAAATGCTCAGTGTCCTTGGAGGCCCCATTTGTAAAATGGGGTCAAGAGTAGTATCCTCCCCTTCCTAGTTAACCAAAATAGACCGAGATTGCCCAATAGACAGAGCCTTCATGGGGCTACCTCACCTGCACTTATGCGGTGTGAATGGACAGATCTGGGCACATGGTACTGGACTCAGCCAGGACAAAAAAGAGCTTTGACCTAGGACCAATGGGGAGGGGCTGGATGGTCAGACAGGATGTGTGTGGAGAGGATGAAGATGAGGATGAAGATGGAAGCAGAGGCGATTTCTCATTGCTCAGATCAAGATGGTAGCTGACAGAGCCCCAGGCACAAGGAGAGGCAGCCATGGCCCCCTGAGCTCTGGCACCACAGATCCTTGTCTGCAGATCGATCCTGCTTGCTCAGTTGGATGGGCTTGTTGGCTTTGGCTTGGGGAGGAAAAACAAACTCTTTCTCAAGGAGAGGAGTTGTGTCAGGGGTGGCCATGGTGCCACCATCCCTGCCACACACCCCACTCCTGCCCAGCCCTGCAAGAGATGCTGGGTCAGCATGCAGGACACCATTCTTAGCCTCTTTCCCGGCCCTAGCCAGGCCTCTGCCTGCCTGGTGGTGTGGGTGAGGCAGGCCAAGACGCCTGGGCTGAGGGGCTCCTGGGGGCAGTTGTCTGGCCCTGTGCACCTGCTCGCCTCGGCTGCTCCTGGTCCCATGTGTGTGGCCGTGGGTGGATGTGTGGTGAGGGTGGGAGGGTAGATGAGAGTGAAGACAGGAAGGCAAAGGGCAGCATCCACAAACTTGGAAACATCAGCCTGCCGAGGAAGGGACCCTCAAGCAGCTTTTCCACAGTATTGCTGAGCTCTAGAAGGGGAAGAATTGGGAGCCACTGGGAGCAAATCTCAGAATGGGACCCAGGAGGCTCTGCCCCTAGCTCGGTGCCATGTCCACAGGACTCTGTGGTACACCTCTGGGAGGTTCAATCTGAGGACAAGAGCATGGCTATCTGAGCCACTTCCTGCATGCAGGGAGACAGCCCATCACAGTGGGCCAGCCCCTCTGAGGGAGCATGTTTCATCGGCGGCAGTGGTGGCAGTGGCAGCTGAGCCTTACGGGGCACCACTCCTCCCAACCTCAGCAACCTCTCTCTCCTCCTGTGGTTTTCGTAATAAACACCTTTAAAATATTTATGAAGGCAGCTTCAATGAAGTAACACAACATTGCTTTAAATGATTTTCTTCTAATAGGTAGCTTGAGCATGGGCTCCATTTTCCAAGCTCCTAAGAGCAGGCCCATCAGGGTGAAGCCCCAGGGTGGGCATTCAAGGCTCTTCATGAATAAGCTGAGCAGCGGGGATGCCTTCCCTCCCTCGGGGCCATGTAGGGGGTGGGCGGGCAGGCCTTATGGCAAGTGTGAGGGTGTGACAGTGTCACAGGGCTCAGGGACTGGACTGTGGCTAAAGAGGTCTAGGGGATTGGGCCAATTAGGGCTCTGGAAGAACTCCTGACATGGGAGGAAGCTGAACACTGGAAGTTTCTCTAGAACCATGGATAGCACCTCCAACCTGTGCCCCTGGGACACTGAGATGCCCAGAAGCTGGGAGCCAGGACTCCTGGGTCTCTGTCCCATCTTATTGATAGGAATGGGGGAAAGGCGGTACTCCAGAAGGAAGTGATGCATGCCATGGGTTTCTAAGGAGGAGCCTGGACTGGGATGCCATGGTCACTGAACAGGTGGTAGCTGAGCTCGGCTTCTCCCCAGCAGCTCTTGCTGGAAGGGACACAATGGCGATGCCTTGTGTGCACATATTGTGGGGATGGGTCGGGGATAAGTCGGGATCTGCAGTTGGCCCCCAGATTTGTCTGTCTGGCCTTTGGAACTCCAAGAAGCTGTTTTCTACCCTCCTTGTTGCACAAATCCCTGAGCTGCCCTCTCATGACCAGGTACGATGGTACCTTGTCCAATCTCTTCCTGGCACAGAGGGGGAAACTGAGGTTCCTCCTTATCTCCCAGCCTCTCCCCAGGCTAAAAGGAAAACCCCATCCATATCTATCTGGCATGCAGACAGAGAGGAGGCCCTGATGGAGAAATCTGGGGAGGAAGGTTCTATTCTCAATTCTCACCTCACTTATCCCCAGAAATGCCTCTTTCTAACAAGAGCTGTTTTCATCACCATTGCCTAAAGCCTGGAGCTGCTCTAATTACGTGTCAGGCTGGAAGTTGACAGGAAGAATTTTAATTATTAATTTGAAGTGTGCTGAGCATGGGGTAGAGGAGGCCGGCTCTCCAAGCTCACACCCAGCCCTGTCTTTCGAGACCTCATTAATGACACCTCAGGCCTCCCAGCCTTTCCTCTCCAGCTGGAGCCTCTTTCTGCCATGGCCCAGGATCTGCACCTCCCACTCCTCTGACCTTCTAACCTCTCACTTTGCACCGTGCTTTCTTGTTTTCCTTATTTTCCTGAGCCGTTTGACACAGAGTCTACTGTTCTCATTGCATGGGATGGAGGAGACTGAGGCGCAGGGAGGTGGGGAGTCCAGCAGATGTCACAGAATGCATTAGCCACAGGCGGGGGGGGACTTTTGGGGTTCTTTAGTTCTTGCCTGCCAGCAGAGGTAGCCTTCTGCAGGCCTGTCTCTCACCTGTTGTGTGGCAGCTTTATATCCATATCATCTAAGGTGGCACGCAAAGTTTTTTCAATTTTTTGCCTGCATCTGATCCCATGTGATTCCCACCCCCGTCCCCCGCCGCCTTTTATTTTAAAGGTAGAGTCTCGCCCAGTTTCCCAGGCTGGAGTGCAGTGGTGCAATCTCGGCTCACTGCAACCTCCACCTCCCAGGTTTAAGTGATTCTCCTGTCTCAGTCTCCTGAGTAGCTGGGATTCCAGGCACTCACCACCATGCCTGGCTAATTTTTTTTTAGTAGAGACAGGGTTTCATCATGTTGGCCAGGCTGGTCTCGAACTCCTGGCCTATATCTGCCCACGTCGGCCTCCCAAAGTGCTGGGATTACAGGCGTGAGCCACCGCACCTGGCTTGCATCCGATCCTTTTAGGAGCAGTTTCTTTGCTTCATTTACACCTAGGCATGGGTGTGCCCTCTGTAGTCAGGGGCCAGACCGCTTGTCCAGTCCCAGGTGAAGTAGAGTCAGAGCCTGTCATGGGCAAAGGACATCACTTTGCCCATTTCTTCTCCTGCACTCAATTAAGAAAGATTCATCCCCTGCCCATTGATTGTTTTCTGGGTTTAACCCCTGGCACTCTCCTATGTGTTGGGGCCTGTCTCTTCTGTCACACATCATCGTTTCTGCATTCTAGATTCAGAGCCACAAAGCTGCAGGCTGGGATGCAGCCCTGGGGTCGAAGATTGTGCTGTGTCACGTGGGTCCAGCTGCTGCTGTGGTGTGTGAGGCTGAGATTGTATTTCTGTCCCAGGCTTCCTTCCTCGTGTTGCTGGTTGATCCCCTTCCTCTCCAGGGCATCCCTGCTTCTGCCTGCATCCCAGGCTCCTTGCTCAGGAGCCCGTGCTCAGCTGACGGCCCCTACTTCATTTCTTGATGCAGCCTTCCTTTGTGTTAGATTCGGTGCTATAGTTGGATGGGAAAGTCATGATCCACTAGGGGAGATAAGCATTTATATGAATTTGATCTAGGCAGAACTGTGGGGTCCAAAGGAGGGATCAAGGAACCCTGGAGGAGTTGGGGCAGGTTTCCCAGACATGGTGATGTGAGAGCTGAGTCTTGAAGGACACTTGGTATGTGATTCATGGTTGCGTGCACTGAACAGAAGCAACTGTATTTTAAGCAGAAAAGTATTTAGTACAGGGTATTGGGTGCTTACAAAGACTGAAAGAGCCAGCTTGCCAGCTTGGGGCTGGGTCTCAGGAAATGATTTCTTTTATTTTTTTTTTTTTTCAGAGTCTTGCTCTGTCATCCAGGCTGGAATGTGGTGGTGTGATCTCGGCTCACTGCAACCTCTGCCTCCCAGGTTCAAGCTATTCTCCTGCCTCAGCCTCCTGAGTAGCTGGGATTACAGGCACGTACCACCATGCCCAGCTAATTTTTTTTTCTTTTTCTTTTTTTTTTTTTTTGAGACAGAGTCTCACTCTGTTGCCCAGGCTGGAGTGCAGTGGTGTGATCTTGGCTCACTGCAACCTCTGCCACCTGGGTTCAAGCAATTCTCATGCCTGAGCCTCCCTTGTAGTTGGGACTGCAGGCATATGCCACCACACCCTGCTAATTTTTGTATTTTTCGTTGAGATGGGGTTTCAACATGTTGGCCAGGCTGGTCTTGAACTCATGACCTCAAGTCATCACCAGCCTCAGCCTCCCAAAATGCTGGAATTACAGGCATAAACCACCACACCTGGTCAGGAAATGACTTCCAGAATACATAATGTCACAGAACTGACCCACCAGGGGGCCGCTACTTTGTCATGCTGTAGGTTGAATAATGGTCCCCAAAGATGCCCATGTCATAACTCCTGGAGCTTGTGAATATTACCTTACCTGGCAAAAAGGACTTCGCAGATGCAATTAGGTTAAGAATCTTGAGATGGGAAGATTATCCTGGATTGTCTAGGTGGACCCAGTATAATAACGAGGGTCTTTATACGAAGGAGGTAAGAAAGCAGAATCAGGAAAAAACAAAGGGGATGGAGGACAGACCGGGAGCTGGCTTGAAGACGGAGGAAGGAGCTGTGAGCCAAGGAAGGCAGGCGGCCTCTAGAAACTGGACAAGGCAAGGAAATGGATTCTCCCCTGGAGCCTCCAGAAAGAACATGGAGCTGCCAACACCTTGACTTTGGCCCAGTGATACCGGTTTTGGACTTCTGACCTCCACAGCTGTAAGAGAATAAGTGTGTGTTGTTACAAGCCTCTGGGTTTGTGGTATTTAGTTACAGCAGCACAAAGAATATGGGGAATGGGGGAGGAATCATTGGAACCACTGGGTTCAAGAACATGCTTCGACAGCCTGATCCAGGGAACAGAAAGAAATCCATCGCTGCTGCCCTTCTGCACCCCTGCAGCTGAGGCCTCAGCACTGAAAGGCTGCTGCGTTTCTACAGGCAGTCTTGCTGGCTCGAAGCAGTCGTAGATAGCCTCCAAATCTGCCTTCCAGGTCTTGCCAAAGGGCCTCCAATTGCTGGAACTTAATTCACACACAACCTCAGCTGCAAGGGAGCCCTGTGTGTTTAGCTTCCCAGCCATTGCAGTCTAGGAAGGCAAGTAGGAGATGGCAGGAAAGGGATGCTGAGTGTTTACCAGACATCTCAGACACAATAGGGAATAACTAATGATGAAAATGAGTAATATGCATTAAAACCGGACCACGGGCTCGCCAGGAAAACCTCCCACCAGCCCATGCCCGAGTAGCGTACCTGGCCTCTGTGTAAAGATGAAGCTAAGCTATTTGCTCAAAAGTCCCACAGCAAGGAAGTGGTGGAGGCAGGCTTGAATCCAGCTTTGGTCTACGTTAGCGCTTGAGCTTCTAACCTCTACACAGTACTGAGGAGGGGCAGGGTCAGCGCCACGAGGGAAAACAGCCTTGAAGAACACAGAGGCATGAAGGAACCAGGCACTTCGGGGAACTGTAAGCAGCTCCTATGCCTGAACAAAAGCTGCATGGTGAGAAGCAGTGAGTAGAGAAGAGAGCAGCAGGGGCCAGGCCACGAGGGTCTCCAGGGCTCCGCCAAATGGCTGCACTGCACTCCTAAAAGCCACCAGGCACATGGAAATCTCTTTTTTGCTCTTTTCCATGAAAGGTCTTAAGACAGGAGAGCAGCAAGTTGTCTTGCATTTTGTATGTGAAGAAAGGTTTACACTAGATCAGAGAACTGAGTCAGGAAGGGAAGACAAAGCCCTGACCCTGGTCACACACTAAACCCTGACCCCTGTGATGGGCTCAGGGTCACAGACTGAGCCCCAACCCTGGAAACGCACTGAGCCCCAACCCTGGAAACACACTGAGCTCTGACTGTGGTCACAGACTGAGCCCCAACCCTGAAAACACACTGAGCTCTGACTGTGGTCACACGCTTAACTCCAACCCTGGTCATAGATTGAGCTCCAATTCTGGTCACACACTGAGCCCTGATCTGGTCACACACTGAGCCCTGATCCTACTCACACACTGAGTCCTGATCTGGTCACACACTGAGCCCTGATCCTACTCACACACTGAGTCCTGATCTGGTCACACACTGAGCCCTGATCCTGCTTATACACTGAGCCTTGACCCTGGTCATAGATAGAAAACCTTGACTCTGGTTATAGACAGAGCCCCATCGTTGTTCTGAACTGAGTCCTATTTTTTGGTCTCTCCCTGGTTATAGACTGGCCTGTCTTGCAGTTGAGCTCTTATCCCATCCAACCACCCTAGGAAGGCCACTGATCACTGGAGTAGGCAAGCAAAAGTCTGATTCATTCAGTGCAGCCCTTCTCTATTGCTGTGTCCACAGCCCAGGACTCACATCTTTAAAAAGCAGGGACGTCTGCTTCTGTGACGTGAAAGATGACTGGACATGCTTACTTAGTGCTTGATGAGTCAAGGAGTAGGAGAAGGTGGAAGAGGAGAGGGACGTGAGTTCCTAGAATATTAAGCTCCCTTTTCTATAGTGAAGGGGGCTCTCGCTACAAACCCAGAGCTCCCTGCCAACCAGAGAGGAATGCAGAGGGCATAGCGACAACCTGGGACTAGCTGTGCTCTGGCCTGGGGCCTGCTGGGCTTCCTGGAGAGAGATCAGACCTCAGCCCCTCCCACGGCCACAGGCCAGCAGGGTCTTACTTGGTGAGATCCTGCATGTCAGAGGAGGCAGCAGGCAGAGCGGGCCCCTGGGGCTGGGCCCTGAGAAAACAACCCATTTGTCTGCTGGAAGGTGGGTCCAAGGTGCTCACAGTATACTTGAGTCACCCCAAGGTGGTTGCAGACGAGGTAAATCTCTTCCTTGTGCTGGAGCCCCTGCGTTGGCCTCCATACCCCACCCCTCTCACTTTCCCCTTCCAGCTCTAGATGTCACTTGAGCCATGCCTCTCCACCCCGCCAAGCAAATTTCCAGTTTTAATTCCAGTCTAGCAGCCTTCTGTCCTGTCCCTAGAGTTTCCAGGGGTCAAGAATGGGGTCTACCCACTACCAGGTGTGGTCATTTCCAGGGTGGAGGAGAGAAACCATTCCTAATGGGAAGCTTGTTAAAATCCCTAGGGCATGACTGGTTCTGGTGGGCCCACTTCTAGCAAAGCAAGGCTGCCTGTGAGACTCTGCTCCAGCCCCACCCTCCTGTCCTGCCTCTGTGATGACATGGGACAGGTACTGTCCCTCTCTGGACCTTGCAAACTGACCCGGGGAGCAGCCATAAGAATGCCCTCCTGGGTCCTTGTTCCTGAGCTCAGGACATTTCCTAGGCCCTTGAGAGGGAAGGAGACAGACAGTGGTGGTGCATATTCTGCCAGGCCCTGGGGAAGGGGCTTCACACATTTTTTTGTCATTGAGGCTTCACAGCAGAGCCGTTGATGGGTTTTATATCCTTAAGAAAATGAAGTTCCAAGAGGTGAAATAACTGGTGCAACGTCGCAAAGCTAGGAGGAGATGGAGCCCCAATCTGGAACCAGGGCTTTCTGGCTCTAAAGCCAGGGTTAGGGTTAGAGTTAGGGTTTAGGGTTAGGGTTTGGGATCTCATGTGGCATCACCGGTAGGTCAGCCTTCTCCATTTGGTCCAGGGTATAAAGCAGCTTCTGAATCTGGCCATGGTTGGGTCAGGAAGGTAGTCAGTGATCTTGAGCCTCAAGACTCTGGGATGGTGTCTGCCAGGCTTGGCCCACCATGGGTCCTGTCCCCTGCATCTGAAGTTTTGGGATGAGATCTCTGCCAGGAGCAGAGGGCTGTGGGGTGAGGATTATGGGTTCTCTTCAGACAAGCCTGGGACCAGAAAGGGACCCTTTCACTAGCCACACTCTGTCCACTCTGTCCCCTGCTCTGTTCCATGTAGGAATCTCTCTGGACCCCAGCATGTGTGGTAAGGGTACCCTGGGCAGCTGGAGTTCAGAAGCATGAGCTCTGAGGCTCTGAACCTGGTCCAGAATCCCTGGCAGTCTCAGCTTGGTATCAGGGCCATGGGTCTTTGTGGCCCTGTGCAGGTGTCAGAATCACCATGCTGCCCACCTCCAGGGCACATTCCTGTGGTGTCCCCAGGGGAGCTGTGCTGAGGGGGACATTCACATAGGTGACAATGTGAGTGGTATCTCTGGAGTTGTGGAGTGGCCCTGGCAGGTGCCCTCAACACTCCCTAGGGAAGGAAGTTCTGATAAGGATGGGGCATGGGCAGAGGGGCATAGGACAGAGAGCTTGTCTGAGGGATGCATTGGAGGGCTTCTGAGACAGCCTCCCAAGGCCAGCAGTCATGGGAGAGCCAGGGAAGCGAAAGCTGATGCATTTAGCTAGAACTTGCTTGTCAGGAGCACCACTGGGCCTTCAGAATGTGCAAGCCTTATGGGGCAAAGGCACTTAATTAAGAAAAATTCACTTACTGACATATTGCTATGTCCCATCCAGTACTTGAATGATGGCAATTACTTGGTGAATGAGTTATCCCTGTGGCTGGCACAACAGTGGATTGATGGAATAGCAAAAAGGGCTATTTGATTTGAAGATTCCCTTATTAAAAAGCATGAAATCATCCCTCAGCCCTGCAATGATGCTCTGAATTAAAACGCAAACAAAACAAAAACAAAAAAACAAACAAAATTGGGTGAGTGCTTGGGAAAGTTCAGCAGAGGCAAAGTGGCCTGCGCCTGCCTTCACTCCCCCAAAACCCAGAATGAAACTCTCTCCCTTTCAGGAAACCTTTGGGAGTCACAACCCCCCAACTCTGAATCTGGAGAGGGAGTTAGGCCCCACAGGCAAGGGTGGGCGGAGCACAGGCAAGAGTTGTGTTTATTCCATGTACATTCACTGAGAACCTTATGGAAGCATTGTTCCTGCCCTCAAGGGGCTTGCCATCAACTGGAGGAGACAGCTGTATGGGGCAAGATAAACCTTAGTGGAGTGATGAGGGTGGGTCAGAGGTACGCGTAAGATGCGGCAGGGCAGAAAGGAAGAGACGACATGGTGAAAGATGAGTTTGGGATAGGCTGAGTTGGCAGGAGTCAGCCTCATACGCCTTCAGGTGCCAGTGTAAATGAATGAGAGTCCCTGGGCCAGTGTGGAGACACTGGTGAGTGCCTGCCCCACCCAGAAGGGCCCTGTGGCTCAGTTCCTGCCGACACGTTCTGTGTGGAAATGCCAGCCCAGTGTTGTCACAGCTACTGATTTTTTCCAAGAAATCTGAAATCTGGAATTTTATGTAAAATTCTTTTTTTAAAAAAATGTAGGAAGCAAAACAGGTGTGCAGGCTACCAGTCTGCAACCTGTGGATGAGAGAAAGAAAAATACCCAGAGAATTGAAGGGTACAAAGCAGAGTTTGTACCCTGCTCATCCAGGGTTAGCTTGACCTGAAAGGGGGTGTTCTCTGGCCTAGAGAAGTTCTCAGGACGTCCCCACCCACCCAGGGCAGGAGGACCATCTGCAGCTTCCCCAACACCACTCCCAGCCTCCAGCCCAAGTACAAGGAACTGGTTTTTTTTGAGGAAGCCAGAGGAAAGTGTTTTCCTTGAGAAAGGCTGAAACCCTTCGGGAGGCCCATACATTGACTGGCAAGACTGAACTCCATGTCTGGGGGGGCTGCCCTGAAAAAGTTTCTCTTCTCATCTACACCAGGCATTGGAGTGAGGTCTGTCTTGAGAGGGGCTGGCAGCTCTTTCTCAGGCACCAGGACACTGTGGCATGTGCCGCCCATTAAAGTGGTCTCAGACCGAGGACCCTGGGGAACACATCCTAGAGCTATCTCCTCGCCAAGTGGGGCTCCTGCCTCGTGCCCCCAGCCCATATCCTAGGGACCCGCTGGTGCTCCCTTTTGTGCCTTTGGGATCACAGGTTTACCCTAACCATCCTCACCCCATGCAGACCAGAGGAAGGGCTCATCACGCCTGGGCCTCATCTGCTCTCATTAGATGGTTTTCTGGATTTAACCCTGCACCCTCCCCTTGGGTCTCAGGGACAAATAAGCCTCCTCCTAGTCCTGTCCCCAAGGGAATGGTCGTGTCTGGAGGGCAACAGGGAGAGATGGTGCCAAGATTGTTGGCTGTGGGCAGGCATCAAGGTTCTGTCCCCTCCTCACACTTCTGGGTCACTACTTATTAGTGAGCCTCCCCCTTCCCCACCTCATCAAGTGAGATCAGCCTCCTTTGGGAAGCTGCTCACAATCAGCCATGTAGCTAAGGAAAAATTCTCCCTCTTACAGGGGTCTCCTAGGAGGGCCCTACCGCTGACCAAGACGCATCAAGGAAACTCGCAAAGATCAGGGCCCCTCGGGCTCTTTCCGCAGTTCCTCCACAGGCTGTAGCTTGTAATGATACCTCCAACCCCCACCCCATCCTGCTTTCTTGGGGGTGGAGGACAGGTCTGGTAGTGCCTGGAGACTGGGTTTCTGTGGCTCTTGTAAGATGGGGAAGAGAGGACACCAGGGTGGGTCTGCACCACCGGCTTTGTTGTCCACAGCAGGAAGCACCTGACTCTACACATCCTAGCATAATAAGAAGGAAGCAGCCTGAACAGAAACTGAGAGTCCAGAGCTGCAGGCAGGTGTGTGAGCTTGAGTGTTCCTGGCAGGGAGTCAGGTCTGATCAGCACAGTGCCTGGACCCTGGACAGAGTCAGCCTGAGGTCACCCGCCAAGACCCCTTGGCCTCCTAGGCTGGCATGGCTGATATAGGTAAGTGTGGGGGGTAGGCAGGTGGTGATGGCAGCTGTGCTTGCCCCTGTAGTAGGGGTTCAGGGCAGGCCAGTGGAAGAGTCAGGCTGCATCAGAATTCCAGCTAGCTCCCGTGTAACGTGTAGCACGAAGATGCAGCTCCAGCATCCCATCCCTCTGCCCCGTGGGAGAAAGAAAAGGGCACTGCAAATGCATTGCAGGAGGGACGTCGGACCCACTTGCAAGACTGAATTATCTTCAAGGGCTTAGCAGATCTATGTTACTTCCCAATGTGCTAACTGTGTGCTATTCTTACCTGTTCATGAGAGTCAGTCCCTATCATGACGATCTCTACTGGATAACTGTTGCTGAGCTATCATAAAGCTATTCTCCCAGTGTCAGACTAGACAGGATACCCTGGCTCCTTCCCCCACAGAGGATGGAGTGGCTCTGAGTGGGGCTCTGGGGACTCTGGGGACTCAGAAGTCCCTTGCAGAAGGCGCTCTTATCTTTCCCATTTTGCACCAATGTGCACCTCTCCTTTAACGAGGGCTCTCTCCACCGTCTACACTACGGTTCCCCCACCCATCATTGTGAAGTTCCACCAGCTCCACATGCCCTTCATTCCCACTTCTAGGTGGCCCAGCTGTATTCCATTTCAAGTGAAGCTCCATGTCAAATCCTCCCTCCTCCTAGAAGCCTTTTCTAGATACTCCAGCCCCACCCATTGCCAGGTTAGCCTAGACCAGAAAGGGCCAGGACATTTACTGGGCTTAGGGCAGGCTAGTCTTCTTGGCTCTGCCAGATACATGGAAAGGGGGAAGGACACTTTGGACTTGGAGCCGTTTTTCTGCTAGTCACCTAGTCCGTGCCTCAGACCCACCAGGAACCAGGGAGTGGTTTTGAAAGTCTAGCCTAAAACAGAGTTGAAGTCAGGGCCCAAACCCTGACGACACGATGCAAAGTGCCTAACGATCACATAGTACGTCACTCTAAGTAGTAGCACTTATAGAGAGTGTAAATAATAATGGCAATGTCAGTCCCCAGAGCTGCCAATTTCTGACTGTGTAACTTAGAACGAGTTCCTTATTTGTTCATCAGTTTCCTCCCCTGACCTGCAAAATAAAGATTGTGGTTAATTCATTTACTCGATAAATAATTATTGAGCAACATATTCTGTTCTAGGTACAACTAAGTCTGTCATTTCGTGTTTGTTAAAAGATGTAGCACGGTGCCTGGCATATACTAGGTTATCAATAAATGTCAGTTTTCTTACACACGTCTCAGCTGTGGAATGAGAGATGGGTGGGCGTGGGAGGGGCTGGGACAGAAAAAGGGAAGTCAGGAGTGGAAAGGGTCGGGGGTTGGTCCTGTTGCCTCTGGAATTCGCAGCCCCACTACACACCACTTTCCCTTCTTGTTGATAAGTCCTCACTAAGGACAGGGGATGGTGCTGGGGTCTCTGAATAGTTTACCCTCCTTTCTGTCCCTTGATCCCATTAGACCACTTCTGTGGACGACATCATCTGCCCCTCATCTATAAAATACAGACAGTGATGCCTCCTCATTCTTAGACACCAGGGACATGGCAACGTGCCTGCCCTATGAATGCAGTGTCAGGTTGGGGACCCCCAGCCTTCCCAGGACATGGCCCAGAGTGGTCTCCTCCCTTAAGCTGGCTTCCCTCCCACTTCTGGCTTCTTTTCTTGGCATCCCAGACTAGACCCAGCAGCAGCTATGGCTCCCTTAGTGCCGAAAGCCCACATGCTTCAGTTTTGACTTTCTCCAGCCCCAAGACACACCAGACCAGACCCTCACAGGGGAGTTGTGTGTATCTGTGTGTGCAAGCAGCACGAGACCTGGCACACAGGAGGTCTGCAATAAAAGCTGATTGAATGAATGCACAGTGAATACCCCTCTGCAAATGGGGCTTGTTTATTCATTCAACAAACATTTATTGAACCCACAATCCATTTGGTGCCGGACTCTGAGTCAGGGGTCGTGACATTCAGGTTAACAGTAACCAAGTTCTCCAAAGACTGAGATGTGTTCATATGTTTCCTCACCCCAACACTCCGCTCACCCCAAAGGCCCGCCTGGCTCTCAGACTACAGCCCCCACCATTACCTCCAGGGACCAGGCCACCCACTCAAGGCATTTTGACTGCAGTAGACGTTTGAGTGCTAAGTCACTGCATTTGGGGTTGAGTCCTGGTTCCATAGCCCATCCTGTGTTCCCTTAGGTAGGTTACTTCACTTCCCAGAGCCTCAGTTTCCTCATCCGGAAGCTACTTAGACGTAAGTAACATTGCTTATCTCATACGTGCAGTGCGGAGTAAATGGGATGAGACATAGACTTAGAACAATGCTGGTGCCTAGCGCCCAGTGGACGTGAGTTATTCATCATGATATGACTCCTCTCCATCACCAGGTTCCAGCTCCCTCCGGTCCCTCCACAGCACCGCTCAGCACAAGCTGTGCACACAGTAGGTGGTCAGTGGAATAAGACTTCTTGGAAGCAGAGTGATCCGATGGAACATCCTGGGCAAAGAAACCCAGAAACCGGGAAAGGTTTGGAGGCAGTGAAGGGCAGCAAAGGGCTGTACCTGGAAGGTCTGGAGGAAGGACCCAAGGGATGGCTGCGTCTACCCCAAGGACAGGAAGCTCACTACCTAGAAGCAGCCCATGCCATGGCTCAGCAGTGTTGAAAGTCAGAATTCTCTCTATCCCTAGCTGGACACATTTTGTGTTTCAAGTCGGAAGAAACCACGGGGACTGGGTGCGGTGGCTCATGTCTGTAATCCCAGCACTTTGGGAGGCCGAGGTGGGAGGATCACCTGAGGTCAGGAGCTCGAGACCAACCTGCCCAACATGGCGAAACCCCATCTCTACTAAAAAAATACAAAAATTGGCCAGGCGAAGTGGCTCACGCCTGTAATCTCAGCACTTTGGGATGTCGAGGAGTGTGGATCACGAGGTCAAGAGATGGAGACCATCCTGGGCAACATGGTGAAACCCTGTCTCCACTAAAAATACAAAAATTAGCTGGGCATGGTGGTGCATGCCTGTAGTCCCAGCTACTCAGGAGGCTGAGAAAGGAGAATTGCTTGAACCCGGAAGGTGGAGGTTGCAGTGACCCGAGATCACACCATTGCACTCCAGCCTGGGCGACAGAGCAAGACTCCATCTAAAAAGAAAACAAAAAACAAACAAAAAAAGAAGCCACAGGGATCCCATGCCCACTAACAGGAGGCCCAGACTGGGTGTAGCAAAATTATGAAGACAGCCAAGCACTACCTATATCCCACTTCCCCCTCGTCCAGGACATACAATCACCGCTGCCCCATTTGGGGCAAGCAGCCAGGGAGGAGAGCAGGGGACAACTGACAGACATTAGCCACGACCACAGAGTCACACAGAGCCAGCGTGGGGTGGGGGATCCCACGGCTGTGTCAGAGACCCCTAGCTCCGGCCCTCAGTTTCTTCCTCTGTGAAATGGGAACTATTCTGTAGGTTTCTTTTCCCTGACTGTTGCTAAGATGAGAAACTGTAAATCTGAAAGTGATCTTGCCATGAGAGGTGAAACGCAAGCCTCAGAGGAAGAACTGTTATGTCCATCTTTAGCACCAGGTAGGCCCATTCCTGGGCGGGGACTGCCCCCTCCTCACACTCAGGGTGGGGCAGAATGTAGCTGGCCCTTCTCCCCAGAGGAGCCCCTGGCACTCATCCTCTGAACCGGTCCTATCACTGATCAGCACTAAATGCCTGTGAGTGTCCTGGAGCTGACAGAGGGCCTCAGACCCCTGGTTCTCAGGCCTGAGCTGGGAAGAGCTGGCAATGGCCTGCGTCGTCCCTGGTTTTCCACACTGGTGGCTGCACCCTGGCTAACTCTTTAGGGCTCCGATCTCACCATGAGCTTGAGGAATAAGCCCCATGCTGCAGAGCCTCCTCGGTCTGCCAGCCTTGTCCAGATCCTATCCCCTGCAACTGCTCCAGACTGGTCTGCACAAAAAAATCTGTCTGCCCATGGCCAGGGCTGGAGAGCACCTCCTCAGGCAGGGGCAGTGGGTGCTGCCAGGCCTGCTGGTCAGGCCGCCTCTGGACAGACGCTGGGGGGCTGTAAACCTGCCTTCATTGAAATGTGCAGCAGGGAGGCCCCCAAGGAGTGATGTCCTTCCTGTGCCACCAGCCCTACCTCCCTGCTCTGAACAAGGGTCCGTGAATTAAGCTGCAGTCAACTTCCGACCTCGAGCTACTGCGAGGGACCAAGCAATGCAGTGTCTGCCACCCAGGGGTGGCTCCCAGTTGGATAGGAGTGTCTTTTTTGGCCATCCCACTCAAGGCCCCTGTGCCCTGGAAATCACTGGCCATCTGGGTTGGGGCCACCCTGAACACAAGGCATGTCCAGTGCCTTCAGTCTGTCAAGTGCTTTCACAGTCACCATCTCATTGGAGCCCCACAGCAGCTGGTGAGGTAGATGAAGACTACTAGACCCATTATATAGAGGAGGTAGTTAAGCTCAGAGAGGCAGATGGACTTGCCCAAGGTCACACAGCTGCTGGCTAGCAGAGCCAGGCACAGCCTGGAAACCACTTATTCATGGGGGCAGAGTAGCACAGGCTTTGTGGCAGGTACCGAATTACTCTAAACCCCAGTCACCTCATTTGAAAAATGGGGACATGGTGGTTCACGCCTGTCATCCCAGCACTTTGGGAGGCTTGATGGATTACTTGAGGTCAGGAGTTCAAGACCAGCCTGGCCAACATGGTGAAACTTCGTCTCTACTAAAAATACAAAAATTAGCCAGGTATGATGGTGCACACTTATAGTCTCAGCTACTCTGGAGGCTGAGGTAGGAGAATCGCTTGAACCCGGGAGGCAGAGGTTGCAGTGAGTCGAGATCGCCCCACTGCACTCCAGCCTGGGTGACAGAGTGAGACTCCATCTCAAAAAAAAAAAAAAGAAAAAGAAAAATGAGGATAATAGTTCCTGTCTTGTTGGGTGATTGTGGTGATTAAATGAGATGATGCTATAAAATGTATTCAGCATTAGAAGTAGCACAGAGACCTGCTCATTAAATGTGAGCAATATAATTGTGATTATTATCCCAAAGATATTCAGATGCTGTGGCTGTGCCGGCCATGCCCCAGATGAAGCCCTGGGGCCTCTAGGCTGTAATCTCTTCTTTGTTCAGGACCTGCTCAGGTGGGCTTGGGGGCTGGAGGTGGAGAGGTGGGCACAGAGTGGGACCACTGGACTCCTTTCCGAGAATGCCCACCTGCTGAAGGCGGCCAGGAGCCTATCTGTGGCCCTAATTTGTAGCCCCATGGAAGTGGCTGCCTACCTCCTCACACAGAGCTTGGGTCTGCTTAGGGCCACGCTGGCTGAGGCTTTGCCCTGAGTCTTTGGTCTTGGTCGAAGGACCAGGCTGAGAATGAGACCTGAAAGGATTGAGAGTGGTCCAGACCCTCTAAACAAACCCCTGCCCAGCCCAGGTGATCCTCCAGGCTCTGTGGATGCCCAGTGTCCCAGCACGGAGGCCAGCTTGCCATACCCCTATGTCCCAGGCAACCCTAAGATGGAAGCGGGTGAGGCAGGGCTGTGTATACCCAAGTAAATCTGCCTTGGAGTAGGATGGCGGGTGCAAGTGATGCAAGGGCTAGCCAGAGCGATGCCAACCCCAGGCTCTGAGTCCTGCAGTCTCCAAACCAGCCTGACTGTGAGCCCTGGCCTAAAGGGACACCACTCCCTTTAGAGCCTGCCTTCTGCTGGGGAGTCCCCTCCAGCACAAAGCCCTGGCCAGCAGCCAGACTCCACCACAGAGTTCAGGGGCTAGCAAGGGGAGGACCAGACCTCCCGTCACATTTACATACTTTCAGACACTCCCTTCAGGAGCCCTGCAATGAGAAGGGAGGGAGGGAGGAAGGGCAGTCCTGGCCACACTTCCTGGGACCTAGGACGCCAGTGGGCATCTTCCTGTCTAAGAGGAGCTCTGTGAAAGCTCTGGGGCCTGTGGGGCTGGATCCTTAGTGTTTTTAAATTTTATTATGACTTCATTTGTTTAAATATATATATATATATATTTATAGCTCTATGTGCCCACCGCCCCCGGCCCCCTCCCCAGCCCCTAGTTTTTCCCCCTGGCTTTCTGTCTAGTGGCCGTGTAGGGCAGCACCGTCTGTGTGCTCTTGTCTGACACTGTCTGGGTGCTGCTGTTCCTCGTGACCCTTCGAGTCTGTTCAGGGGCCAAGGCAGAGCCTGAGCGGCGGCCGGTCAGTGGAGAGCGCCGTGACTTGTAGGGGGCTGGGGAGGGCTTGTGGGGGCCTGCATGGGCCTCTGTATGGACAGGCTCGGGGGGCAAGCCCACCTCCTCCTCCTCGGCCTCCTGCTCGCCGTCCCCCTCCTCATCGTCACAGCACAGAGCATGGTAGAGCACTTTGTCACTGAACCGCACCCTCTCCCGTGTCCCTGGGGTCCGCTGGGGCAGCTGGCTCTTCACTGTGGGGCCAGCGCCGAAGGCCTCCTCGCTGGAGGAGTCTGGGGTCTCCACTCGTGGCCCATTGGGGATGGGCGTGCCACCGTTCATGAGGCGGTAGTCAGGGCCAGCCCCTGGCCGAGTTGACTCAGGACCGTCCACGGAGTCCGAGGGGGTAGAGACGTCCAGGAAGGAGCAGAACTCCCAGCTGTCTGAGAGGATATCGGCTGTCATGAAGTCCAGGTGGCCCAGGTCAAAGGGGCCGCCCACGCCCGCCTTGTCGCTGCTAGAGGTGCTGCTCACAGTGGCTGTGGCCCAGTCGTCCGGCTCCGGTTCAAAGTCGAAGTCTGACGTTAGCTTATCGATCTGGCTCACCACCTGACCGGGGAAGGGGAGAGGAGGTGAGAGGGGCCGGGCGGGGCCTTGTGTCAGCCAGGTATGAATTTGTCTCCGCCCCGTCCCTTAGACCCCCTGGCTGGCGAGCGTACTGGACAGGGGAGAGCCTGTAGGACAGTGACTGGCCTGGAGGTCATAGGTTTGTTTGCCCTGTGGTGGGCCCAAGTCAGACCAGGCTGGACAGAGCTTGTTCCGGCCCTTCCCAAAGGTTGGTTTAGCACTGTTCAGTTCCTGGGGGAGAGGGAACTGCTTTCCAGCCCTGCACAGCGTCCATTCACTCACGCCTGTCTCTCAAACACAGCACCTGCTCTGGGCGCAGCCCTGGTGATCAGGGACTAATGTTCCTTAGTTTGAGAGGGGGCCATTTCAGAGGGACTGAGGCCCTCCAGCAAGCCCATTCCACAAAGAGCTAAGCAGCACACACACCCTCACAGAGGAAGTACTGTGGGTGATCACAAGGAAGACCCTGTGTGGGCTTTCTAAAGCATCCTGGACCAGTCCTTGCAGCTGGCTGGTGACTGTCACTTCTGGGTCTCCACCATCCCTCAGGGCGAGAACACCAGGTGAACAGCACTGGCTGGCTGGGTCCTCCCACCCCCAACCTCATCTCTCAGAGCCTCCTCACTCCTTCCCCTTTTCTGCCCACTGACAAGTGGAGATCAATCCTGGCTTGTCGGGAGAAGGAATAAAGCAAGCATTATTTGATAAGCAATAAAGAAGCCATCTATTCTGGGCCCAGAACCGCTTGTTCAATGCACTCAGGGGGCAGCTCAGCTGCGGAGGTCGCTGCACCCCGCCCTGCCTCACATAAAGCGAAACGCTGGGCTTCTATACAGGAAGCCCTGCCTCAGGAGACTCCCTCACCTGGGTGGCCACTGTCAGGCCATAAATTAGGGAGGAAGACAGTGGGGGAAAGAGGGAGATCCAGTCAGAGACACAGAGACGGGACAGAAAAAGAGAAGGGAGACAGAAGATTCCAACCAAAAACAAAACAGAAAAACAATGAAAGGAAAGCAGGGAGCCCAAGAGTCACAGTGACAGGGACCAAGAGATCCACAGTGAGTCATTCAGACCAGAGTCCGGCCTGCAGTGCCGCTCCAGCGCTCTTCACCTGGGGTCAGGACAGGCAATTAATTAATTAACTCATTAAGTCCTTAATTCAACAAACATTTGCTGAGGACTGCCGCTGTCCAGGGATATGCTAGGTATTTTGGCAAGAAATGGGGGTAGTGAGGGCCCCAAAATGAGAAGAAAGCAAGGACAGAAGTGATGGCCAGAGTGGCTTGGGCCGGTGGGAAGAATGCTTGGTCAGGCGTCAGGGGCTGGATGCGGGAGACCTGGTCAACCATTTTTCCTCTCTAGGTCTCAGCTGGTGTGTCTGTAAGCGGAGAGGGCGGGTGAACTAGTTTATTTCCAAGGTTCCTTCCATGTCTGAGATTCTAGGACTCTGTTTATAGGAATGACTCTGAGAAGCTGCTTGGGTGCTGATGCCCAGGGATGGCCTCTCAACCATGGCCCAGGCCAGGACAGGGGAAACCACTTGGCTGAGGCCTCCCGAAGAGCCGGAGGAATCAGGACGTCTGGATTCCAGACTTAGCTTTGACCTTGTTCTATGTGTCTCTGGGCAGGTTACAGAACCTCTATGGACCTCAACTTCATTCATCACCAAGTGGGTAAGACAATCCCAGCCGACCTATGAGAGCTTCATGAGCAACAGTGAGAAGGGCAGCAAAAGGGCTCTGCGGAGCCCTGGGGATGAAAGTGACACCATCTCCTTTCTCTGAGCACCTCTCATGCACCATGCTTTCGGGTGCTCACCCCACCCATGAGATCATTATCTCCTGTGTTTACAGGTGAGGAGTCTGGAGCTCTAGTCTCTGGAAAGCTGAGATCCTCCCCTCTCCAACAGTCCCCTGCAAAACTGCACACCCTTGTGAGGTATACAGCTGCTGTGACTGCTGGGCTTGGGCAGGCGGTGGGAACAGGGCCCCACCTCCAATCTGGCTGCCTCTTCTTACGCTTCTCCCAGGATGACACCTTCCTGCACCAAAGGAACCTCAGAGAAACTCCTATTGCCCAGAAGGCCTTGCTCAACCCAAGCTCCACCTGAGGGCTGGTAGGAGCACCGGCCTAGGGTAGGGCCCTCAGACTTGAGTGTGCCTCAGCTCACTCTCCAGAGTTTCTGGTTCTGCAGGTCTAGGGTGGGGCTGGAGAAGGTGTCTAGCTAACGTGCCTCCAGGTGCTGCTGCTGCTGCTGGTCCAGGCACAGGCTTTAAAAACCACTAGCCTAGGGTACTGGGGGATTTAAGCTGGGTGAAGACCAGCAATTCAAGGCATTGCTGGCCTCAGGAGAGTACCCGCCTCCTCTGGGGCAGCTATGTCCTCAAATGAGACTCCCCTGATGAAGCCAGAGCTGTGGCGTTTGCTGCTGCCTGAGGGCGGGGGAGAATGCCAGGAGAAATTGGAGTTGCATGACTTGGCTGTGACCTCACAGGGTCAGCTGAGGCCAGACTGGGCCCAGAAGCTGGATATCCTGAAGCTTAGTGAGAATGAGCACCATCGGGCCTCAGGCCCAGCAGCAGGGAAGATCCAGGGTACACATGGCAGGAGCCCAATCCTTCAGGCTGGAAGACTCCCCAACCCAAGACACCCTTCCTCTTCTTTATCAGTGCATCCCTCTCTGGTTCCAACCTGGGGGCATGGAGAAAAGAGAAAGAGGGAGGCCTGCCACCTCTTGGCTGAGACTTTAGGCAGATGATTATCCCTCTCTGGGGCTTGATTTTCTGTCCTGTAAAAGGAAGTAACACTCCCCTCCTCACCCAGGGTGATGAAAATTTAACAGATATGAACGTGTTTTACATTGCAGGGTCAAGACAGCTAAACACTAAAGAACCTGGGCTCTGGAGCCAGACGTGGGGTCCAACCCTGGCTTCACTGCTTACCAGCTGTGTGCCCTTGGCCAAGTTACTCAATGTCTCTGTGCCTACGTTTCATCATCAAAGGAGAATTCTAGTAATACCTACTTGATAGGCCTGTAGTGAGGATTTAGTGACTTAGTGCGCTTTGGATAGCATACGGAACAAAGCAGACTGCCAACATCCACGATGCACCGTTGGGTGCTAACATGTGACCGGGCCCCGGCTCAGGCCCAGGAGCAGTGGGAATTAGTTCTGCACCAAAGGAATGACCCTCTGATGTGGGTCCAGTGCCTGTGGCAGAATTTCCAGTGCCTGTGGCAGAATAATGGGACATGCTGGGTGTTTCAAAACCTAGCACATGGATAGTACTTAATTTGCCCGAGGTAGGACTGTCTCCAGAAAGAATAGAACCAGCAGAGGTTCTAAAAGCCAACTGGCTATGAGGCCCACAGGCAAATCTGACCCAGTCTATTAGGTGAGACAGGTCACAGCACTTGATGAATGACATAGGATGTGAAATGGAAGCCATGTGCCCGAGAGTATGCAGCTTCTCTGTGGGGGACCTGGGTCAGTCCACAAACCCACAACCCCACTGCCCTTCCCTGGTACCTGGTTTCCTGGGCCAATGTGAGGGCGGGTGTGGAGCAGGCCCTGAGCTACCTGCCTCTCTGTTTTGGATGTCTTGAAATCTGTGATTTTTCCCTGAGATTTAATAATCATTTTGCCTACATGTAATTTGGGATTGTCTTGGAATGCACGGAAATAATTATATACACAGAAGGAAAGAGAGGGGGAGAGAGAGAGTAGAGAGAGAAATGGAACCATAAAATCACAGAATCATACAACCTCCCAGCCAGAAGGGACTGCAGGCATGGTTGAGTTCACCTGTCTCAATGTGCTTGCTGATGGAGACAATGAGGCGCAGAGACTAGAAGGAGCTGAGCTGAGACCAGAGGGTGAGTCTTGATGCCTGGGCATTGCACCTTAAGACCAAGAATGACCCGCTACAGGGAGACCAAGAGGGAGCCCTAGAGAGCAAGGGCGGGACTGAAGGCTGTGACAGAACCTGCAGGCCTTGTGCCAAAGGTATCCCAACCTCTGTCCTGGTCACAGCCTTAGAGCCCCTGGCTGAAAAACTGCACTGATCTAGTCTTCCCACTGATAGCAACTTCCTGCCCAGCCTGGCTCCATGCTGCATCTGGGAACTTTCTCATCAGCCAACAGGACCATGTTACCCCTCTGCTTCCAGCCCTTCCATGCTCCCCAAAATCCTAAGCCTCCCAAACATAACTCCCTACCCACCCCCTTTGTCTCCAGCAAGCAGCACCCTGCCAGGCCTGCCTCCTCACCACCCCTACACACTCCACCAAGCTCACTTCTGCCTCTGGGCCTCACCTGATGCGCCCTCCCTCCTTTCCTACGTACTCCGTCATCACTTCGAGAAGGAAGCCTTCCCCAATCCCCAGCTGAGGTCAGGTTTCCTATGAAAGGCTCTCAAAGCACCCTGCACCTCTCCTTAAAATGTTATACATTATTTATCGCTGCTACAATTGTGCACGTATATGTTACAATGTGGTTGATGTCCATCCCCACACTAGACAGTAAACCCCACGAGGAGCGGGACTGGGTCTCTTTGCTCACTGCTTTATCCCCAGCTTGGCACAGGGATCGGCACTTTCTGCAAACACAGCTGTTGGATGAGGGATGAGTTTTGAGACAGACAGCTTAATAAAAACTGCTGGGGGCTTCTTTTCTGAAGAAGAGTTCCATAGTCCTGGACAACCCCATATTGCCAGACCCAACCCTCTCTCCAGCCCTGGCTGAGCCCCCTCTCCAAGGGAAGTCAGATTCCATCAAGCCATTTCTATGTTCCTTAAGGCCCTAGAGTCAGGACGGAGGACCTGGAGTCCCAGAACCAGCATCCTGTACCCCACAGATTCCCTGCCACACCCCCCACCCTGCCCCACCTCCCCTTCCCTGACAAGCTGCCACCTCCTTCCCTCTCTCCCAGCTCCCCAAGGCAGCTGGTTACATAACTGGGGATTCTGCATTATTTATGACCACTGATTATTTTTTAATTCTGTGATTACGTTATTATCTTCCTGGAGGGGGGGCTGTGGAGTTGAGGGGGGAGAGCGAGCTGACCATGATTCATGGCTCTCATCCTGCAATTTGGCTTAATTGGCCAGGGAGCTTCAGTAAATCTGTCCGGAGGAGGAGATGGCAAAGGGAAAAGGGAGGAAAGGAAGGCGTGAACAAAAATAATAAGAAAAAAATCCGCACAATTCTTGCTGAGCTGTGGGTGATGGAGCTGACCCACTTTGGCACAGCTCCGTGGTCCCTAGCCTCTCCTGCTCCAGCTGCTTCCTGGCTGGGCCACATTTATCTCACACTTGCACGGCCTGTGGCTTTCCCTGCCACCTTCAGACAAAGCCCCTTGCTGATGGGGCTGCACAATGGAATGGTCAGGGAACAGAATGCCAGGATGTCTGCTTCCTAGGCAAACCAGATGAGGGATCCTCCACGGCCACCCCAGACTTGTAAAAGGTTGTGGCAACCCCTCCATCCTCCTGAGGTGTTTAGGCTAGGGTAGGCAACTGTGCCTCTAGTTATATCCCACCCAAGAGTCACTGATGATGTGGAAGACACAGGTGGTGTTAATGCAAGGATCACAATTGAGCCTCCATGCTGAGTGACACCTCAGGGAGGGGAAAACCAAGGAGGAGGAGGCCAAGCACCTGCTCAAGGTAAGTTCAATACCCTGCCCTTGGGAGCTTCTGGTGGGTGGGTAGCGGGGGAGCAGTGGGGAGGCAGATTCCCACCCAGAAACATGACCGGCAGATTCCTGGAGAGTGTGTGGGATTCTCACTGAGAACGAATCCAAATTCCATGCCATGCTCTGCATGGCTCGATGGAATCTGACTCCCTGCTCCCTCTTTGACCTTTCCTCTGCTCTTCTCCTTGTTCACTGCCCTCCAGCTGCTCCAGCTTCCTCATGGAACCTGAATATGCCAAGCACTCTTCCTCCTCGAGACCTTGGCACTGGCTGCGCCCTCAGCCTGGAATGCTCTTTCCCTAGATAGCCATGCGACTTGTATCCTCACTTCTGTGGGGTCTCTGTTCAAAGGCCACCTTATTGGAGACCCCCTTCCTGCCCCCATCCCTGTCACTCTCTATTCGATTTCCCCACTGGCAGGAAGTGAGACTGCCGACTGCAGAAGAAACTAAGGAGCCCCAGCCAGGAGTCCAGGACATGGTTCTGCCCTCCCTGGTCATGGCTAAGAAGCTGACGTGACTCCAGAAAACAAGGCCACACTTGGAGCTGAGGAGCAGGCCAGTGCTAGCACAATTCATTAAAAACATCTTACAGATCTGGAGTGAGCTTCATGCCCATCATTGTGCTAAGTGCTTTATATATGTCTCATTTAATTCTCACAACAACCCTGGGGTGGAGGTAGGGGAAGAGGCATAAAATGTAGTCTCCCCATGTTTACAGACAGGAAAACAGAAGCACAGAGAGGTATAGTAACTTTCACAAGTTCACACATCTAGGGAGAGGGTGGAGCTTGAAACTGAACTACAGGCATCTAGCTGCAGAGCCCCTGAGCTGTTATGCATCTCTAAATTAAGATCTACAGAACTTTGAGGAGCTTAGAGAGCCTGCTGGGACTGGCCCAGTATCTTGGAGTATTGGGGAGCCTGGGAGAGATAAGGGCTAATTAATGATTGAGTGTCATATCCCTCTGCAGCACAATTTTAGCTTTCAAAGCACTTTTACATTCCTCACCTCACTTAATCCTTTAAAAGACTTTCCCCACCTATGGGATAGAACTTGCTCATCACCCAGGGAGCCAGTGGCAGAGCTAAACAGAGGTTTGCGAGGGCGAGGGAGGTGTGGGAGAGGGAACTCCAACTCCTCTAGGAGAGTGAGTAGGTGTTGACCCCCCCACTGTGTGCCAAGCCCCCAATAAATCCTTGTAAGATCAGCGTGCAGTGCAAATCACCACATCCCAATTTCAGAGATGAGCGAACTGAGGCTGAGGGACTTGGGAAGGAAGTGGCCTGGGGTCACTCATCTTCCACTGAATTTCAGGCTGTATGCTCAAGAGGATGAGGAGGGTCTGCCATGATCAGTGGCATTGGGGTGGGGCTAGGGAAGGGGAGCAGAAGAAAGAGGAGGAAGATGGCTGAGGGGAAAAAAGCTAAGCCCTTCTATTCCGCTGGCCTTGTTCCTTCACCAAGCATCTGTGCAGCCCCCATCCCCAACAGTCTTGTATGTGACTCTCATCTCCACTTCTAAGTGCTTTGCCTGAAACAAGAACCCAGTTGGTGGGCTCTAAGCTGGTGCTGCCCAGGCCGTGGGGTGATTTGAGGGGGCAAGTGAACGCCTCTCAACCTTGTGCCTACCCACGCCCCCGATGAAAAGATGCTACACAAAGGGACTGAGGAGAGCCAGGCAGATTCAGCTTTACAGCTCCCTTGAAGAACCAAGAGCCAAGACCACAGGTTCCAGAGAGCAGGGAGGTTCCAACCCTTTTCTCCAAACCGGGGTGTGGCACCCCCACTTGGTAACCCCATCCCCCACAAATGCCATCTCACAGGGAGACAGTGATGGCATCTCTCCTTCTGCCTGGGCCTCTCGAGCTTTACCTACCTTCCTTCACACTCCCCTCTGCCCATCACCCTGTGTCTAGACCCCGCCTGGGGGATGACAGAGTTCTGAGGCTTACCCACACCCCCCTCAGCTGGGTGCCATTGGCAGCGGGCAGGCAGTGGCATACGGGGTAGGCTCTGGTTGCCATAGCAACCTGCCAAAGTCTTGGGTGGAGGCACATGGCCTACAGGGTGTGTGGGGGGAGGGGACTCAGTTTTCTCTGTCCTGGCTTAGGCCTCTGGGCTGCATAGCCTATGAACCTGGAGCTCTGCTACTGGAGAGATAGCGGTGGGTGAGTGTGAAAGGGAAGGAGAGGGGATCTAAAAGATCTGCAAATAAATCCGAGAGCTATTGCATCACAGATGAGCATCAGGGATCATCTCTGGAAGGCCCTTGTCAAAAGAGATTGCCCAATAGCTCACCTGCTGAAACCCCAGAATAGGCATCAGGAACCCGAGTTCTAGGCTTACTTCTGCCACTGGTAGGCTGTATGACCTTAGACAAGCCCCTGTGGCTCTCTGGGCCTCAGTTTCTTCAAAGGTAAATGGACACGGCTGGTCTGGATTACCTCTAAGACCCCGTCAAGCTCTGGGTGGGTATGCTGAGGGGAGAGGGAATGCAGGTGCCTGGAAGATGCCCAGTTGGGAAAAGGCTGAGAGTTGTATCAAAGTTGACTCCCAGGCTTAGTCAATTCTGGCTTTTTGTAGCTACCTGCCAGGGCATAGGTCCCATGTCCCTGGTCATGTCCCTGAGACTCTGGACAGTTCCCATGGCCCTGATCTAAAATAAGATGGGCGCAGGAGGGAGAATGTAGTGCCTTGGACCCAAGAGGTTGGAGGAGGAGGGGTTGCTCAGGGGCATCCGGCCTTTGACCTCCAAATTGTACTGTCCAAAGATGTGCAACCCAGACTATGGCCAGCCCAATCCATGGGCAGAAGTGCCGCCAACTCAGTCTGCCCAAAGCAGCAGCAGCCATTCACACCTTCTGACATGGGATTTCCTGGCAGGCTCCCTGTGCTGACCCTGGGAGCACACCTCTATACCCACCCCCTATCCCATTCTGAACACAGTGCCCTTCAAGCAACCCCTGCTCCTTGGCTCTCAGACCAGGCTGGAATGCCACTTTGCCAGCCTGGAGTTGGTACCTACCATCACCCCACCTCTTCAGCCGTCCTAGAGCCCCTATCCTTGCACAGCTGGCCAGGGAGAGCCTGAGCCCATAACTCCAGCTCAATCACTCTCCCTGCATCTCTGCAGGGGCCCTGGTTACAAGGAGTTGAAATTTGCCTAAAGCCCACCTGGCTGGTATAATGGCACCCAGCGGGCAAATTCAGGCTAGCGGCCCAGAACGCTGGTCATGCATTTTGGACTCGAACGCAGCCCAGGGGGCAGGGCCGAGGACATGTGTACCTCATTACCCCAGCGATGTGAGATGCAGTAATTAAACCGGGCTCCGCTTAGAAAGACAGAGAGAGACACACACATCCCAGCATTCTCAGTGGCTTTTCAGCCTTGGCAAAAAATATTCAGAACAGTGGGATGAAGATGCTCATCCCCTCAGAGAAGATTCCTGCCTCTGCCAAAATATGCAAGGAACTCTGCTACCGACTACAGCACCCCCAGCCCCATTCTTATCGCAGGACAAAGAGGACACAGCTGGCTTAAGTTTTTCTAAGATCAAGGGTTCTCAGTATCTGTGAGATTTCTGGAGATATGCTTTGAGCTGGGCCCCGAGCAGTGGGAACCACCTCAGCAGAACCATCTGCACTCTCCCAGGGCCCCTTGTGACCAGGTCAGAGTCTGGGAGACAGAAGTGGGGTCAAGGGTCAGCTTAGGTCCCAGAAGGGTGTCTTCCATACTAAGAAGCTACAGTGGGATTCGGTCCTTACTGGCCATGTTGGCAGCCCTTCATGCTCACCCAGAGTTCCAGGCCCACTGACATGCTGCTCAAGCAACCTCTGCAACACCAAGGCCCCCTCCAGCCTTGTGGTCTGATGAGATTTTTAGCAAAGCAGATTTGGGGAAAGGAGAGCAAGGAGAAAGGAGGTCCCCAGTAGAGCGACACACGTGCACGCAGCTTTGCACACTCCAACACATGTGTGAGTACGTTTTTGCGCCAAGCCCAGAAAGGCTGGCCTGGGGTCTGCCTGGTCCCTGTTCACCCCTCACTTACCTCCCTCAGCTCCTTGGCCACCTCCTTGAGCTCGCGAAGGATGCCCTCAAGCTGCCCGATGACCATCTTCATGCGCTGTCGAATCCGCTCCCGCTCACCACCACTGCTGGGGTCGTCACTGGGCTGCCCGAGGTCCGGGGCCCCCCGAATGTTCATCGTTTACCACGTGGCCGCAGGCCTGCCCATACTCCCCCCAGCTGGGCGCACGCTGTGTCTGCCTCCACGGAGCCCCCGTCGTCGGCTGGGCAGAGCTCCACATCTTAACGGCCCCCCAGCCCACCCTGGCCCTGGGCGGCCCTCAACCAGCCCCTGCCCCCTGCCACCCCGCCTCCTCTGCCTCTGGGTGGGGAGTGGGACACCCAGAGGGAGACAGAGTCTGGCAGAGGGGGTCAAGGTGAGGACACAGGAGGGCAGGGGGAGGGACCTTGGGTCCCAGGAGTGGCCTCCAGGACTTGAAGTGCCTGTGGGTGTGCAGAGCTGATCTCTGCCTGAGCTTGAACAAAGAGGCAGGGGGATGACTCTGCAGGGACTAAGGGTAGGAGATGCCCTTGGGATGGGGGAAGGCAGCAGGGATCCCCTCACAACTCCTAGGCAGTTGCAAAGGCAGAGGTCTCTGGATGCAACTGACACCTGCAGAGGGATGGTGGCCAGGGTCTTCCAGATGTGGAGGGGGTTCCAGTTATGGGCAGCTCTGGGGAGGGAGCTGGATTGGAAGAGGGCAGCCCCCTGCGGAGAGAGCGAGCCTGGCGTCAGCCCTCCCAGGCTGCAGCACCAGCCGGCAATGCCGCTACCTCCCTCCTCTCGCCAGCCTGCACCCTTCCTAGCTGGAGATTTTTTTTTTCTTTGTGGGGAGGGGTGGTGGAGGCAGATGGTTTACAGCATAGCCCCTCCTCTATAGGGAAAGGGAGGGAGCCCCCTGCTTTAGAAGCAGAAGTCCTCAGCCTGCTATGGGGCACCCTGGTCGTAGCTCCCGCCCCCCCAAACCCTCCAGCCAGGCCTGGCAAGGCTGGTTCACCAGAGGGCCTCTTCAGTCACCCATCCTCCCTCCTAGCGCCCCCAGGGTGCCCTCGTTCCCAGCAGACCCTCCCTCCCCCAGCCCCGCCTTCCCTCAGAACCCCCGCTCCTAGACTCACCGAGGGTGGGGGCACCGGCCTTCCCTCCAAGCAGCGTCGGGGGCCAAGCCCCAAGGCGGGGTTGGGGGGCCCCCAAGGCTCCCTAGGGCGGGCTTCTCTCTCTGGACCCTTCGGCCCCTGGCCTCAGGGAGGTCCTCCGAGCCGTGGCCGGAGACATCTGGGCGGTGGGAGGGGGCGGGGCCTCCGCGCTCCAGGGAAGGGGGCAGGAAAAACCTTTCTCAAGGCTCTCCAGGCTCGGGGTCGGGAATGAGCGAGGGTCTGGCGGATTCCGGGCTCCGAGGCCACAGGTGACCGGGGCGCGGGGAGGCCGAGAAGACGCCGGGCCGGTCCCAGCGCGTGAGCCAAAGTCGGAGGGCTGGGAGGGCGCCGGGATCCCCTCAGCCCACGCCCGGCATTCCCCGGGCTCAGCTCCGTCCGGGATTCGCTCTGTCCAGTCCAGATTGGCCGGGTCCGGGTTCCGCTGGGGTCTGCCCTGCCCTACCCGGCCCGGAGTGAACTGGCACCGCCAGGCGCCTGGGACGCGCTCAGCCAGTACCCAGAACGTCCGCGCCCCGGCACCCCCGGCGTCCAGAGCGGCTGCGAGGGTCCGCTCAGCCCAGCCCCGCGGTCGGCCCTGGGCGAGATAGCTCCCACGGCTCAGTTAACGTTCCGAAAGGTCCGGAATCCGCCGGGTCCCTGGGGATGGGCGGTGTCCGCCGCGGGGACCCTGTCTCCGCCGGGCCCAGCCGAGAGCGCGCGAATCCGGGGGCCCGGCCGGGCTGGGTTCGGCGGCCGGGGCGCAGGCGGGAGCGGCGCCCGGCGGAGAGGAGAGGAGGCGAGAAGAGGCGAGGGGAGGAGGCGCGGCGAGGGGAAGGGAGGGGAGGGGGCGCGCAGCGGGCCGGGCCGGGGCGCACCGAGCTCGCAGCCTCCGCTCGGCTCCGCCGCCTCCCGCCCGCTCGCTTTCGGCTCCCCGCCTCGGCAGTCCCCGGGCGCCGGGTCGCTGCCGGTGGAGCAAACAGGCGCCGGGTCGGGGCTGGGCCTCCCTCCACCGCCTCGCCCTGCCCTGCCCCGCCAGGCTCCCAGGGCCTGGGCCCGCTCCCCGAGCGCCGCGGCGCTGCGCCGCCCGCGCCCCGGCCGCCCCCGGCCCGCCCCGCCGCCCCCCCGCCGGACTGGCCGCCCGGGCGGGCGCTGGCTCCCTTAAAGGCCGCCCGGCTCGCTCGGCTCCGCTCGCCTCGGCGCTGTCAGGGAAGGGGCCGGCCCGCCGCGCCGGGAGGGAGCTTTTAAAGCGACACACACGCCTCCCAGTCCCGAGGGCCGAGCGCGCCAGCCGGCGGGGGGCCGGGGGTTGTCTCACCACGCAGGCGAAACGGAAGGGTCTTGCTGGCGGGGCTGGAGGCGGACTGACCGGACCCCAAGCCGGCTGACCTGGGGTGCGGAGGGGCAGCGTTATGGGGACTTAGTTCCTTTCCCACCTCTCTAGACCCCCCCCATTGCCCCTTCCCCTACTGCGCTGCCCCCAAGCTTCCCTGTAGGCTACGTTTCTCGCATACAGACCCTCTCTTCTACCCCCTACATAACTCAAACCCCCGACCCTGCCTGAAATCACATTAATTCAGAAAGCAGAATACTGCCAATCTTTCCTGAGCACTTACTGTATGCCAAGCTCTGGGTGGGCAGGGCTGGGGGTTGGCGGCTGTCTTGGACACCCATCGTTTCCTTCAGCTATTCAACCAATGACTCACGTATTAGAGATCTTCTGGGTATCGGGCTCTATGCTAGGCTCCGGGGCCACCGGAGCGTGGAGCATTTCAGGCAGCTCACGGCTCCGAGACACTCCTCAGTCACAACAGAGGCAAGTTCTGGAAGCAGTGTTAACTTCGGGGTAGAGAAGTGTATGTTGGGGGATGGGGTGCAGCACAGGCCAGGGCCTGGCAGGTTCTCCCTAGTAGGCAACCCCTGCGCTGAATCTCTAAGGAGAAGTAGGAGTGACTGTCAGTGTGGGGGGTGGGGATCAGCATTGCAGGCAGGGAGGAGGGTGGGAGCAAGGGCTCAGGAGCAGAAACCGGATGAGGGGAGTTTAAGTCAGCTGTGGCCTTTTACATACCATTTTGGCTGCTCTGTGGAAAGTAGATTAGAGGAAGACCAGACCACAGAGAGACTCAGAGACCATGCTCAGGAGCTTAGATTTTATCCCAGGCGGAGGGAGCTTTGACGTTGGGAGGAAGCTGTGCCTGCTTGCCTTCTCAGGAGATCCCTCTGGGGCATTGTGGATGGTGGGTTTGCGGTGGTGCCACGAGACAAAGCAGTTAGGATTCTGCTACAAGGCTGGCCAGGAGACAGTGGAGTCTATGAGTCTATGCTCACGAGACAGGCTGGGGCTTGAGAGTAATGTTTTGTTTGTTTTTTTGAACCATCATTAGAGGGGATGAGATGAACAGGGACACTGTGTAGAAGTAACAAAAGCAATACTTCCAGGCTGGAATGTCGGAAAAGAGTCCGTGAGTGAGAGGGAGGAGTGGTTAGGAAGGAAGGAGAACCAGAAAGTGGTTATGTAGGCCAGGGGGAAGGAGTTTGGGAGAAGCAAGTGCTCATCAGTGTCAAAGCTGCAGGCAGTGGCTGTGAGAGAAGGAACAGAAAGCTTCCATTGGTCTTGGTACTCAGGAGGCCACAGGTGACATGGCAGGGGCAATTGGTTTTGGAGGGTAGAAGGCGACAGGAGCCAAACTGTTGGGCCTCGAGGACTGTGTGCCCAACAGTGAGGAACAGGAGTGAGTACAGATGACACATTTTCAAAAGTTCAGATGACAGAGAAGTAGAGATCTTGAACTAGAGGCAGAGGAGGGGTCAAGGGAGGTGGGGCTAGATGGTGGTTTGAGGCTGGCCCGTGGGGAGTTTGAATTCCAGAGACAGTGATGGTATTGTAGGTGCTAATGCTGTTCCTTGGTCTCTGAGTTACCTTCACAGGGGGCTGCTGGAGGAACTAACTCCCGCTTCCTTGAGATTCAGCTCAGGGAGTGACCTCTGGAGAACCAGAAGCTGTGAGGGTGGGAATCCGGCTGCCCTGGGTTGGGGAGAGGTTCTCCTGAGCAGGTGGATCTAGAGGGCCCACCAAGCACTTAAAAAAAAAAAACTGTAGCAAAATACAATACCTATGACATAAAATTTACCATCGTAACCATTTGTAAGCGCATAGTTCAGTGGCACTAAATACATTCACATTGTTGTGTGACCATCACCACCACCCATCTCTAGAACCTTTTCATCATCCCAAACTGAAACTCTGTGATTAAGAGCTGATAGCAGCCACTATGTATAAGGCACCTACCAGGCACCAGGCACTGGGCCAAGTACTTCCACATGCATTATCTTATTCCATCTCACAGTGACTTTCCATCACCCCTCCTCCCGCCAGCCCCTGGCAACCACCATTCTACCTTCTGTCTTGGTGACTCTGACTACTCTAGGTGCCTCATAGAAGTGGAATCATACAGTCTCACCAATCACTTTGGTGGAAGCGGTGATGCTAAGGAACAGCTGAGATCCAAAATGGGCTGAGCCTGAAAAAAAAAAAATGAGTTTCTAGTCTTAGGTCCAGGGAATCATCCGCCCTCATCCAGGATGAGTGAGATGTGTTTGAGCTGGCAAGTTTAGGAGACAATGAGCTTGACGGGAGAGGGTGGACCATGACTGCTTAATATCTAATTGATCTTGGGTCTCATTAATAGAAGCACAGTGTTTTGAAAAAGGGAGGTGACATTTCTCTCATTTACATGGATCCAACCATGCCTAGCACCTCAATTCACTGGGTGTGTCCATAGGAGGGCAGCCAGGTATAAGAGGGGAGGAGACTGGTGTATATATCCTGTGAAGAATGGTAGGGCTGGTCAGGGCAGGCTAGAGAAGGGGAGACTCAGGAAAAGAGGTCTCTGACTGTAAATTTCCAAAGAGCTGCTGCAGGCGACAGATGTGAAGGAATAGATAATATCTGGGTGGTGTTCAGACCTGCCTTCCTCAGTGTTTGGGGGTTGATCCATCTTCTCCTCCACCCAACCTCCCTGGCCACCTGTCTAGATGTCCCATCCTTCAGATCTCTGCTTATTCACCCCCAACCTCCACCCCCTAGGCAGCTTTCCCTAATGCTTTAGTCTACAGAGAGAAATAGAAGCACTCTTTTTGCCCTTCACCAAATACTTCCCAGGACATTCATTGAATGTGCCAGCTGTGTGACCTTGAGCAAGTCACTTAACCTCTCTGAACAAGGATGGGAGCCTATAAACATTTTAATTGTTTCTTGCATTGGCTCTCTTGCCAAAAAAAAAGGAGGGGAGGGGAGGATGTATTTCACCATCTCTCTGATTCACAAAATTCAGGATAGTAATAGTATCTACTTTCCAGGGTCATTGTGAGCATGGAATAAGACAATGCATGTGGAAGTACTTGGCTCAGTGCCTGACACCTGGGAGGTGCTCTGTAAATGGTAGCTGCTCTCAGCTCTTATTCACGGCTTCACATCTGTAAGCCTTATTTCCTTGTGAGTCTGTGAACTCCTCATGATGGGTCTGTGTGTGTCTGCCCTGTCTCTCACATGGACCAGTGCAGTAGACAGTAGGCAGGGATTTTTACCGCTCTAGCCTGTTTTCCACCATCCAGTTCTAGCATTCCTTTCCTTAGGGAAACTCCCTGCTGTCATCACATAATCCTAGTAGGTTGTCAGTTAAAGTGCCCACTACTCCCACTCATCCCTATCCTGCTGCCACTAAGCGGGCATGTGACCCAGACTGCATCAACCATGGAACCCCATCCTCCAGCAACAGTGATTGGTCCAAGGGGTGGGCACATAACCCAAGCAGGACCAATCAGATTCTTTCCCTGGGATTGATATGTGGATGCTGGGAGGAAGAAGCCCCCTTCCTAGTGGGTTGCAAAGCTGGATGCTATGGCCCAAAGCTGCTGACAAGCTCTCTTTCCCACTCAATCTAGGAAGCCAAGCAAGGCAGCAGAGAGGAGAGGAATTTAGAGAGCATGCAAGCAGCATTGAATCCCAATTTTGGTTCTCATGGCCTTCACTCCTGCAGTTCTTCTTTCAGTCCTGTGAGCTACAATAACATTCTACCCATCTATAAGAGCCAATACATTCCTCATATTGCTCCAGCTCGTTTGGCGGGGTCTCTGTCTCATATAACCCACAGGAGCCTGACAGATGCACTCAGGAAATACTAAATGTGCTGACTAAATGATTGACTGAGTAATTGGGTTCCCAGATGGAGTAAGATGTCTCCAAATCCTGAAGTCAGAGGGTTGGGACCTGCTGCCCTGTGGCCATGGAGGAGAAGTGGGGGCATTTGAGAAATTATTGCAGGCCAACTTGGATTTGGACCCCAGCTTTGCCATTTGCTAGCTGTGTGATCTCAGGCAAGTTACTTGCCCTCTCTGAACTTGAGATTCTTTGTCAGTAAAACAGGCAATGTAATAGCGATTGCCCTGGGTTTCTTTGAGGATGGAATGAGATAAGGAGCAAGAAGCATCAAGCACAGTGCCTGGGGCAGGGGGTGAGGGAGCAGGAGTTGGAAGAAGGGTAAAACGTGGTAACTGTTTTTATTTACACTGCAATCTACTCTGTCCGGTAGCACAAGACCGGTATTGGCATGCAACTCAGGAGAGAACGAGGAATCAAGTTGGATTCTCAGAAGCAATGGATCCTGGCACCAGGGAAGCAGTGTCAGGGTACCAGTGGGCTTTGAACAGATAAGAGAGAGTAGAGAGGCTAACACTTAGGCAGTAGAATCGGAATGATAGGGCTCAAATGCCAGCTTTTCATTAACTATGTGACTCATTTAATCTTCCCAAGCCTGAATTTCCCCTTCTGTAAATACCTCCCTGGTAGCTGTCTTGAGCACTAAATAAAACAGTCCATGTAACATGTTCAGCACAGGGCTTAGTAGGCATTCGATAAATATTACCTATTATTATTGATATTGGGGCTTAGGACAATTTTCTGAACACAGAGGTTAGGGTGAGTGGATAGCATCAGAGGTAAACTTTTCACAAGAAATTCCCCAAATAAAAGGGTTATAGAGAATCATATCTGAATTGCTAACCAAAGGCCATTTCAGAATGACAGGGGGACATATCTCCTTCTGTGGCTGGACAGTGATGGGGTTCACACTGGGAAAGCCATGTCTGAGGACATTTCTGTCATCTCTCTGCCCACGATAATCTCCCCAGCTGAGTCAAGTTTCTCAAGAGTTTTCTACACTGACTGCTTCCACTTCCTCACTTCCCACTCACTTCTCAAACCTTGTAACCCATGCCTGCTGTCACTGCATTGCTAGAATCACCCTCGCCGTGCAGGACATTATCCTCACTAAGACCAGCAGACACTTTTCTTCCCCTTTCCAAGGGAGTGACCTTGTAGGACCTGACCCTGCTGAGCTTGTCCTGCTTCCAGGACCCCTCTCCTGTGTGGCCTCATGACTCGTTTCTCTCCTGATTCTCTTCCTGCCTCTCTGGCTGCTACTTCTCAGTAGGCTTCAAGTGTTCATCTTCTTTCTCTGGCCCTTTAAAAGTTGAGTCCTTGGGATTCTTGTCTGGACTCTCTTCTCACTCCATACATCTTCCCTAAGGGAGCTCTTCCACACTCCCTAAAAGTTTTTGACTTCCAATTCACTGTCTCCAGACGAGACCTTTCCAAAGCTTCAGATCATATCGCCACTTGCCTACTGGACATTTACATGAGGTTGTCTTTCAGGCATCTCAGACTCAACATGCCTAAGCTGGAACCCATTACCTTTCCTCCAAATGCATCCCCTTTTGTCCTCCTCATTTCGGAGAATGGCACCGCCCTCCACCCCTCCGTGCAGGCAACAAACTTGGGATCACACTAGAGCCAGAGCCAGAGCCAGAGCTAGAGCCACCCTGAGCCACCCAGAGCCCCCCTGAGCCCCCCTGAGCCACCCCGAGCTCTTCCACATCTCATCAATTACTAAGTCCTGTTGTTTCTTCCCACTTCGTCTCCCTGTTGATAACCAGGCTCTTGATTGTACCCATGAGCCCCTGTATTAGCCAGCAGCCTCCTGATGGATCTGCCAGCCTTTTCACTTACCCTGTGAAGTCCGCTGTTGCTGTTGCTGGTACCAGCTTTCTGATCTACCCACTTATGATCATCCCACGGCTCCCTGTCCCTATGAGGAAGTCCTGTCTCCCTAGTTTGGCATCCACATCTTTCCAGGAGCCTGCCCTTGTCTAGTTCTTCAGCCTCATCTCTCTTTATTGGCTCTTGCTCTCTGTGTCTCTGCCATGCTGAGCTGCTTTCAGCTGTTTTCCTCGCCACCGCCTTACACCTGCTCTCCCCTTTGCCTGGAATGCTCCTCTCCTGTCTCTTCTTGAGGCCAATCCCTAGACCATTCTGAAATATTCTTCCAGTGTGTGAGGCCCCTCCTCTGCACCACCACAGAGCCCTCGTCCACCACAAGTACAGGGCTTGCCACACTTCCTTGCCATTGTGAATCCAGCTCTCTTCCTGAGACCACGTGCTGCTGGAGAGCACCTCCATGCCCTTGATATCCAGCAGAGCCCGTCAAAGTCAGCTCCCAAGGTATGTTCTGTAAATATTGAATGACTCTCTCAAATAATTATTCGTTTTGCATCTTTGTTAAACACACTATTTTAAAGATGACCCTAAGGTAAAAAAAACCGGAAGGAAGGGGCATGGCACATAGCTCAGGGGTCCCTCCAACACGTACCCTGAGCCTTAATGGCCTTCATCAGACCTCTAACATTCAGACATCACTTTCTCCAGGAAAGACCTGTTTGTGAAGCCCTGCTGTGTAATGCAGACCAAGCATACGCCCTCTCTGTGCCTCTGCTTCCTCTTCTGAAAATGGGATGTTAGGATATTATAGGAAGACGATATTTTGCAGAGTACTTTCAAAGAATCTTCAGTTAGCCTGCCACAGCATGGAGGAAGTGTGCTGTTATGACTTCTGCCTGCCTCCTGGGGAATTTAGGCTGTCCATTACCCTACTCCCCACTCTCTTATCCTTAAATATCTCTCTCTCAGTTTCTCTAACTCTCTCTGTCTCTCCTGGTGCCTTCCCATCAGCATTTAAACTGGCTCTCTAAATTCTTCCGTCTTACAAGTAAGATCCCACTTCCCTCTCCAAGTACTGTCTCGTCTTTCCTCTTTCCACAGCCAAACTCACGCCAAGAGTTGTCCCCATTCCCTGCCTCTCCTTCCCTGGCTCTCACTCATCCCTCTTCCTTGCAATCTGGCATCCGCCTCCACCACTCCCCTGAAAAGCCTTTAAATGCTAAACACACCCGTGACCTCTAAGATGCTCAATCCACAGGACACGTTGTGCCCTGATCTGACTTGTCTTTCTACTGCATTTGGACGGTCAGCCGCCTCTCCTCTCTTGGCCTCAGGGATGCCCAGCCTTCCTGAATTTCTGCAGGCTGCATGTTCACGGCTGGCTCTCAGCTTCCTCTGCCCACCTTCCACACTGCCCAACTTTGGATGCTGAAGTTGCTCAAGGCTCAGTTCTGGGTCCTTTTCTTTCTCATGTCTCTCTCTCTCTCTCTCTCTGCCTCCTTGGTTGTACTCTTTCTCTGCTGATTGCAGTTACTACCAATATGGCCACAAATCCCAAATCCACATCTCCAGCCCAGATGCTCCAATTCCAGACTCATGGATCCATCTTCATGTCTTCTGGGAAGCTCAAATTCAAAACTGACCTCAGAATATTTCCTAAACTCTTTGCTATGGTCTAAATGTGGTGTCCCCAAAATATTTGTATGCTGGGATCTAATCCCCAATAAATAGTATTAAGAGGTGGGGCCTTTGGGAACTGATAAAGTCCTAAGGGCTCCACCCTCATGAATGGGATTAGCGCCCTTTGGAGCTGCCTTGCCCTTTTCACCACGTGAGGATGTAGAGGGCACCACCTGTGGGGAGCAGACTCTCACCAGACACTGAATCTGCTGGCATCTTGATCTTGGACCTCCAGCCTCCAGAACTGTGAGCAATGAATTTCTTTGGTTTCTAAATTACTCAGGCTAAGGAGTTCTGTTGTTGCAACAGAAGTGGACTAAGACACTCTTCTTTCCCATGTTACCTGCCTCAGCCACTCTGATCAGAACTCTGGGAGTCTTCACTTATACCTTCCTCCCCTCCCCTCTGCCCTGAATCCTCCTCCATTTGCTCATTCTCCTCCTGAAGATCCTTCCTGTCTCAGTTCTCTGCTGCCACCACCTCTGTCGGAGGCACCTGTGTCTCAATCAGGCAACAAAACCCCCAGCACCCACCATGTGCTCTCTGGTCCTCTTCCATCTATTCTTCTCGTAGGAGCACAATATTCTTAGAGAACCTGGAGTGTGACAGTCTAACATATCATTCTCCTGCTCCAAACCTCTCAGTTTCACGTCTTCCGAGCCCCAGATTCTTACCACGCTCACAAGCCCTGCAGTCGCTCCCGTGGTTCTCTCCTTCGCCCCTCTCCTCACTTTCATTGCTCTGTGCTCTTCAGTCACTCCGGCTTGCCTTCAGTGCCTCGAGTGTGCACATTTTTTTGCCTCTTAACTTTTTTTTTTTCACACGCTGTTTCCTCTGCCTGGGGCACTCTTGCTCCTTCTTCACCTAGCTAACTTCCACTCACCCTCGAAGAATTGACTTAAATTTCAAGCCTCCAGAAAGCCATCCCCCAGGGGGATGTATGTTCTCCTACCCGTTATTTGTCACAGCATAACACTAGCATAATACAGTTGCTCAATGAACACAACTGATGAAGTTCAGGGTGGTTAAACAACGTGCTTGAGGTCGTACAGCTCATTAGCAGCAGGTCTCATCTAAAGCCGTTTTAGACGAGTTTCGATGCCTCTGCCGTGGGGCCCTACCACACACAGATTCTTCTTATCAAAACAGTAATCACACTTTATTGTAGCTGTGTGTTCAATGGCCCGTCTTCTCCACTAAGCCATAGGCTTCTAAAGCAGAGGCCATGCTGTCTTGTTTATTCTTGTGTCCCCCGCTTTTAGCTGTGGATCTGGCGTGTGCTGGGGATGGAGAACTGTAAATGCTTCTTGATGGACTCTCTGGTGATGAGTCTCCCGGATTTGTTTCCAGCTCTGACTTCCTACCAAGCCCCAATCTTATTCCTTAGCCCAGCTATGGATTGTGTTTCCTTTGAATTTGCATTCAAAGTTAACTCTTTGGAAGTAACTTTTACTAAAAGTAGAATAAATCAGTGAGTAAAGGAGGGAAGCACACAAGGAAATAAGACAAAAAACCATAAAATACAAGATGTTAGAAATGGCTGAGGCACAGAAGTTCAGCTCCACATAGAATCTGTGCCGAGGCCAGGCATGGAGGCTCATGCCTGCAATCCCAGCACATTGGGAGGCCAAAGTGGGCACATCACCTGAGGTCAGGAGTTCAAGACCAGCCTGGCCAAGATGGTGAAACTCATCTCTACTAAAAAGACAAAAATTAGCCAAGTGTGGTGGTGGGCGCCTGTAATCCCAGCTACCTGGGAGGCTGAGGCAGAAGAATTGCTTGAACCTAGGAGGGGGAGGTTGCAGTGAGCCGAGATAGCACCATTGCACTCTGGCCTGGGAGACAAGAGTGAGACTCTTTCTAAAAAAAAAAGAATTGCGCCAAGTTGTCCACAAGTCACTGTCCCCCACCCAATTCTGCCCTTATGCTTCTTGAAACAATCTCCCACCCCAACTCCAAGCCCTCCTACCTCATTCTTGGGGCTCAGTCCTGGTTAGGGGATACTTCCCACTTTTTGGAAGGCAAACTCTCTTCCTATTCATGCCCTAGTTGGCAAATATGGGAAAATATTTCCAAAAGGCTTGGAGTCTGTCTTGGTCTGTTTTGTGTTGCTATAGCAGAATACCACAGACTGGATAATTTATTTTAAAAAGAAATTTATTTTTCACAGTTCTGAGGGCTGGGAAGTCCAATACCAAGGTGCCAGTATCTGTCGAGGCCTTCCTGCTGCATCATTCCATAGTGGAAAGCGAGAGAGTGAAAGAGGCCAAGAGAGATTGAACTTGAAGCCTCAAGCCCTTTTATAATAAGTATGAATCCATTTATGAGAGCAGAGCCCTCATGACCTAAACACCACCCATTTGGTCCCACTTCCCAACAGTATTGCTTTGAGGACTAAATTTCCAAGACATGCCTTTTGGTGGACACATGTAAACCATAACACAGTCCTATCAATGATGGGGGAAACAAAGGCCCAGTGAGAGTTAGAAGTGGACAGTGGAGTTCTGTGTTTATCCCAAGACATGGATTATGCAGGTGCTGGCTGAGCCTGGCTGCACTTGCTCCCAGAGAGCTATGTGACCTTGTCTGGGCTATTTACACCCCTCTAGATAGAGAAGGAGAGGGGCAGAGGGCTCGAGGCCGGATTGCTGGGGGAGTAAGGGTGGCGGCTGAACTGACTGGGAAGGAAGCCGGCAAGACCCAGGCTGAACTCAGGAGGAAGGGCGGGACAAGGGGGCCGGGGCTGGACAAGAACAGCAGGCTCTTGTCAAACACACAATTTAATTCTGAGGCTGTATTCCTTGTGCCTGGGAGATTTTCAGCTTGCAATAGTGTCATTTACAGATGGATTTGCAGCGGCGAATTACAAGTTTGTAAGCAACAGCTTCTCTGACGCCTTGAAGAGAAAAAGCCTTATCCCTCTGCAAATTATAAATTCGTAACTAACAGTGTTATCCAACTGAATGCAAAACAAATTCATTACAAGCTACATTATTCCATTGAATACCAAGTGAATGAACTTCATAGGGTTGTGTGCAGATCGGGGACATGTTGGGAGATGGGGACGAAGCAGCACTCCCCCACTTTCCTCTCCTCTGTGTCCTTTCAGGCCGCCTCAAGTTGACCCAGAAGATGGGCAGAATTGGACAGGTGTACACTGCTTGAATTAAAAGGTCACTTGCAGTTATGATGGTGATGGTGATGACGACGGTGCTGGTGGTGTACCAAAACCGATGATCATACTGCGATTGTGTGTGTGCCTCTTACATGATTATTAGGATTGCTGTGGTGTCATCTTGAGACTCTATCTTGCGAAAGCTTACATGCCTAAGTCCCTGTGAGTGGCAGGACGCCCCTGAAAGGGAGATCAGCTGCTGTCGTTTCACCATGCAGGAAGATGTGGGGCCTCTGAGTTTCTCATCAGAGTGAGAAGATGGGTCTAAATTTAGGCATTGGAGTGGGGATTCCCTGTGTCTCCCCAGAACATTCCTCTCTTGGGATTGGGTTTCAGCATGCTGAGACATCTAGATAGATTCTTCTGGGTGCTGAGTGTCAAGACGGTGCCCACAGTGTGCAAACAGCCTGGGGTCTGTGGGAGAGGACATAGGCCACATTTTGTAACCCAGATTCTCCACTTCTCTCTGACTTTATGGTGTATTCCCCATTTGTGGTCCCTGATATTTACAATTTTTCTTTTCTGTTTCTTTTAGAAAATTAGAAGAGACAAAGAAAGCTATCAAATACATAAGTCATCCCTAATTTTTTTTCCACCAGAAAGAACCCCTTTGGGGTGGAGCAGACCTGAAACTTGGCCCTTTTTCCAATTCTCACAGAAAAACCCTTCATTCAGAAACTCTGAGCATTCAGTAGACTTGGCTGAACATTTGGTATGGGGGGAAGAACAAATGGTTCATACTGTTGTCACACAAACAAGTTTATTTATTTATTTATTTATATTTTTGTAGAGATTGGAGGGGGGCAGGGCGTGGATCTCCTTATGTTTCCCAGGCTGGTCTCGAACTCTTGGTCTAAAGCAATCCTCCCTCCTCAGCCTCCCAAGGCGGTGCGATTTACTGGTGTGAGCCCCGGGGTCCAGCCACACAAGCAACTTTGGAGAAACAGCAATGACCTGGGGAACTAAAAGGCCTTCCTTCTCTCCCTACCTCACCAGGCACTTTTCCTGGCGTCTGCCCCAGCTCCTCCAGGCTGCCTTATTTGGCTCTTCCTTCTCTGATAATCTCACCTTTCTCTGCCATCTTCCTCAGGAGCAAAAGAAATTCCTCTTCTTGTCTCATGCTGAGTGGTTTGCAATCACCATATGTCTAAACAGTTGACCAAAGTTGTTTTTCTTTTTTTCCAAAGACAGTTTTCTATCTAAGAAGAGTTTTGATGCCAGCTGTGAAAATGTTTTCACCTTGTTTCATGAACACATTTACACTTTTAGAGCTAGAAGATCATTTTATAAATGCTGATATAAAACCTGTTTTTGCTCATTAACAATATAGAGTCGGCATACTTTTTATGTCAATAGGTATATCTATATTTTCTGTTTTAATGGCTGCATAGTAATCGATATAGTTTCTTTAAATGGTCTTTTTTTTTTTTTTTTGCTATGCATTTAGGCTGTTTCCAATGATTGCTATTATAACACCTGCACATCGTCTTTGCGAATTTATCTAATTTTTGCCTTATGATAGCTTCTTAGAAGTAAGATAGCTGAGAATGCACTTTTCAAAGATTTTTGTTGTATTGGTCAACCACTCTTCAGGAAGTTCATGCCAGTTTATACTCTCATCAGTGGTTTAATATTGTCCCACTTACTAGGAGTGCTCTGGCTCTATCTCAGCTGTACCTTGAGGTGTTAAAGAAACAGCTCCTAGGGCCAGTTTAGTGGCAACAATAAAAACTAGTGTGAGATTATCCAAAGGATGCAGAATCCCAGGGAGCAAAATGGGGGCCTCGAGGTCCAGCTGCTCCAGTCTATGTAGGTTCTTTTTTTTTTCTTTTGAGGTGGAGTTTTGCTCTTGATGGCCAGGCTACAGTGCAATGGCGTGGTCTTGGCTCACTACAACCTCCGCCTCCGCCTCTGCCTCCCAGGTTCAAGTGATTCTCCTGCCTCAGCCTCCCGAGTAGCTGGGATTACAGGCGTGTGCCACCACGCCCAGCTAATTTTTTGCCTTTTAAGTAGAGATGAGGTTTCACAATGTTGGTCAGGCTGGTCTCGAACTCCTGACCTCAGATGATCCGCCCACCTTGGCCTCACAAAGTGCTGGGATTACAGGTGTGAGCCACTGTGCCTGGCCTATGTAGGTTCTTTTATGGCCTCCCTTGAAGGATTTGAAATTGACTGCTTGATTGATTTTATGAAGGAACACATCATGTCCCTCCAAATGATGGTGGTGGTGATGAATGCATGGTCACAATGACAGCAATGTGTGGCCATGACAGTGTGACATTGACGAGGGTATGGACAGTGGTGGTAACAGGTTAATAGCGGTTCTGACAGTGAGTGCAGGGCCAGTGATGGAGATGGTGGTGGTGCTGTGTTGACAATGGGATGGCAGCTATGGTGGTGGTAGCAGTGACAATGTTGGTGGTGATGACTTATGATGATGGTAAGAATGATGATGGTCTGGAAATCCAGCTCCATAAAATAAACTCTTGACTGGTAAGATTCAGAGAGCTCCCAGGTAGATAAACACCTTGAGGTGCTGGGAGGATGATGCGCTCTGAGTGGGCATGGAGCACTAGGCACCTCCCCACGCCTTGCCCTATGCTTCTTTTCAATGTGGCTCTTCCTGAGTTGTAGCCTTCATCAAAAACCAGCAAATGTAAGTATTTTCCTGAATGCTGTGAGCTGTTCTAGCAAATTATTGAACCTCAAGCAGGCGGTGTGCAGGAGCCCCCTCGACTTTGTAGCCAAGCTGGACGGAAATGAAGGTCACCTGTAGACCCAGTACTTGTAACTGGCAGTAGAAGTGAGGCAGTTTTGTGGGACTCAGCCTTTAAATCTGTGGAATCTGACACTAACTCTGGGTAGTTAGTGTCAGAATTGAATTGTAGATACCCAATTGGTGTCCGGGAGAGTCAGAGATTTGGTTGATGGTGTTGGAAAATACTCGACCAATAAAGAAACTTAAGTTCATTTTTAACATAATATCTGACTGGGTTTTCACATGTTTCAATGTTAGAGAAGAAATGGTGGTGTAAGAGACAAGAAAATCACAATCATGCATAAAAGAATTTTATTTAGTGGCTAGATCCCAATGAATAATGTCAGTCATTACTTGATTCTGCTAAAATGTGCTATTAGATATATTCTTAAGAAGGTGTACAATTGCATCACCAAAAGCTGTTTAATTTGGATTGTGTAGAATAAAAGAAAACTAAATTAAAAAAAAAGAAGAAGAATGGTGATGGTAACAGTGGTGGTAATAGTGAGTTCGGCACGGATGAGGGAGATGGTGGTGGTGATACTGACAGTAGGGTGGTAGGAATGGTGGGTGTGGTGACAGCCATGTCGTGATGGTGATTATGAAGGTGGTAAGAATGGTGTTGGTGACAGTGGTGGCGCTGACTGTGGGGTAGTGGTGACAGTGGTGAGGAGATGTGACAGTGGTGAGGGGCAGTGTGATAGAAGGGGGATGGTCGTGGTTCGCGATGGTGGTGAGTGGAGTTTGCTGATGGGAAGCCCGGTGCTGATGGCAGTACTGGGGAGCTGTGGAAATAGAAAGGTGAGAGTGGCATAAATGATGGTGAAGGAATGTGATACAGGATTAAAACAGATACAAAGGGAGGGAGAGGTTGTCTTAGGAATGTGAATTAAGGAAGCAGCATGTTCTCAACCTAGCACAGTGAGGAGACCCAGAGGGATGGTGGGGGAGACATGTAGTAGGAGCGGGTGCTGGGAAGAGTCTGGAAGTAGTGAGAGGAATGTGGACTCCAGGAGGGCAGCACGGGGAGGCATTTTGGGTCCTGGAAGGGATAGGCCAGAACCGAGCAGCCCGCTGGAGAAGAGAAGTGGACGAGGAGCCGACTGTTGGCCCTCATGCTGGCCTCAAATGGAGGCAGAAGGTGGGCTGGGCCCTCTCCAGTGCAGGCAAGCGTCCCAGGCATGCTGGCAGCCTGGAGGAAGAGGGTTTGAAGGGCCTTCAGCAGCTGAGCCAACCTTAGAACACATGGGCGTGGGGAGCGCTTGTACCAGCTACACCTGGCAGCTCCTGCACTCACCTTTGCTTGAGAGGGAGAAGGGTCTGGAGCAGGGACCCAGAACCCCAGCTCCCTTCTGTTCCCCAGCTCCCTGCTTCTCAACAGCTCCCTGAATCTCCAGTAGGCAGATTTTGTTCAGTAGCATTGCCTGGATTCAGAGCCCTTTCCCCACCTTTCCAGGTACAGCATGAAGCTGTTTGGTGTGCACGCAAAGCTGTAGGATTCACTCTTCCTGGACACGGATGCCTGAGAAACTCAGGGAGGTGGAAGGCATGTGTCTGATCAGCCAGCATCTGGGCATCAAGGGGTTAATCCATCCTTGAGGACTGGGCCAGGTCTTTCTCTAGGACTGAGTCTGGCCCTCCCCGTTCCTCCATGGAAGCCACTGGCGTCAACCAGGAGCTCACTTTGGAGGAGGGAGAAACGGTTTTTTTCTCTTATTTGAATGGTGCCAGTGACCTAACAAGGTTTCCATGGTGACAAGATCAAGGGAGCCAGGGGGGACTTGGTGAATTAGGCCAAATAAACCCACCTCCAAGAGTCTTCTCCCAGACTCCGGGCTTGGGGAGGAGGACTCCAGGTAATCAGTGAGCTTGCCAAAGAGGGAAGTCTACTAAAAATATAAAAATTAGCCGGGTGTGCTGGTGGGTGCCTGTAATCCCAGCTACTCGGGAGGCTGAGGGATGAGAATCACTTGAACTCGGGAGGTGGAGGTTGCGGTGAGTGGAGATTGTGCCACTGCACTCCAGCAAGGGCGACAGAGCGAGACTCTGTCTCGAAAAGAAAAAAAAAATTCCAGCTTTCAATCATTTGATCCTCACATAATTCAATGCCTAAAATATTACACTCCTATATCTTGTCCTAAAATTCTACCATGGAAGTTCCATCCATTGCTTTGCACCAAACCTCCTTCTAAATGACAACGTCTTATCTGGAAGTAATTGTCTTGTCCCTGGACAGGGGCAATTGTATGAAGGGATGCGTAGCAAATGGGGTGGGGCGGGGTGGGAGGGCAGATGGGGGGAATGAGTGATGTCTTTTTTGTTTGGTTTTTGTTTTTTTCTCTCCTCTCCCTTTCTGTCTTCCTGTCTTCCTTCCTTCCTTTCCTCCTTCCTTCCTTTTCCTTCCTTCTTTCCATCTTTCTTTCTTTCTTTCTTCCTTTCTTCCCTTCCTTCCTTCCTTTCCTCCTTCCTTCTTTTTCCTTCCTTCCTTCCCTTTCTTCGTTCCATCTTTCTTTCTTTCTTTCTTTTTCCTTCCTTCTTCTTTCTTTCTTTCTTTCTTTCTCTCTCTCTCTTTCTTTCTTTCTTTCTTTCTTTCCTTCTTTCCTCCTTCCTTCCTTCCTTCCTTTCTCTCTCTCTCTCTCTCTCTCTTTTCTGCAAATGGGGCCTGTGAATGAGGAGGACAAAAGAGAGAGAAGTTTGGGTACAAATCACAGAGATTGTTCATCATGTGAGAAGAGCCATGCATGGATTTCATGCCATAATCACACCATGGATGGAGAAAAAAATCAAGCTTCAGTTTCTGAGAATGGCCCTGGGAGCACTGCAGCTAGTGCCTGTGCATCTGCAGTCTTGCCGGATGCCTCCAGGGGAATCATGCCACCCCAAGCAAGAAAGGGCCCAGTTACCAGGAGCCTGGAGGCAGAGAGCTGAGGAGCCAGCCCCTGACATCAGAAGGGAGCTTAGAGGTTGGCTGGGTGTGCCTCTTTGCCGTAGACAGGTTCTCTTGGGAAATTTACTTTAATGAATCCAGAGGAGCAATTTGTAATCAGCCTATCAAATGTTCAGCGACACTCTTTTAGCTGGATTCTCACTTGCTGGCCTCTGTGCCCCGCAGTGGATGACAGTTCTCCATCAGGGTCTGCAGTCCTGTACCCTGGACCTGCTGCATCCTGGATCCCCCAGCAGTCAGGTACTGCCTGTCAGGAACTGCCTGCGTCCCATCGCCCTGAGCTGCTGTCTGCCAGGGCTGCTGGGAACCAGGCCCACCAGGCTGGATATTCCCCCAATAGGGCAGCTCCACATCCAGTTACCAGCCCAGAAAGATGATTCAGGATACCCCTTTCCACCCTGCCTCCCTGCTCTCTGTAGCTCTAGCTGGTGCACCCCATCTTCCTCTCCCCATCCCTGCTAGGCTGGGCCCCAACAGGAAACCTTTGAGGTGCTTGGATTTATTCTGTAACCTTGAGCACCCTTAAGCTACTGCCTCATGCATTCCTCACTTTTCTTCTTCTTAAGGTTTCTAACTGGATTTTGCGAGGTGTATTTATTTCAAAACTATCTTTCTGACCTTGCTCACAGTCTCTTATTAGTTTTTCTGTTGATTCTCATGAGTTTTCTGGATAAACAGTAATATCATGTACAAATAATGACGGCAATTTCTCTTCCTTTCCAAATGTTGTTTCCTTTTATATTTTAATGTCCTATTGCCTTGGCTAAAACTTCCAAAACAATGTGAAATAATTGTGATAATAGCAGGCTTTCTCACCCAACCCTGACGTAAATATGAATGACCCTGGCTAGGTGCTTTATTGCTAAGAATGATGTTGACGGTTGGTTGCAGATAGATTTTTTTTTTTAATTATTGTGCCGAGGAAATGTTCTTTTATTTTTATTTTACTAAGGATTTTCAGCAGAATGGATGCTCAGTTCTATCAGTTTTTGATGTCGGTTAAGATTATCACAAAACGATTTCCTTTTTGGTAATTGACATGATTAATTATGGGGACTGATTTTCTGATATGTAAATGTCATCGTTTGTAACACAGACATCTGTGAATTGGGGAAGAGCTCCATTGCTGGGGAGCATCTGTGTGGGTTGAATCTGTATTGTGCTGAGTCCCCTGGATGTGAACTCGTAAGTTTTCCCTCGTCACCCCCTAATCCAGGATGGCCTCTCGGGCAGGAGCACTGTGACGTCCAAGGGCTTGAGCTGGGGCTCTGGAGAGCTGGATGGGGTGTCAGCTTGTTCCAGGGTGATCTTTCTAAAGGCCAGTCCGATCACATGACTCCCTTTAGTGGCTCCCCGTTGCCTTCAGCAGGAAACTTGAGCTTCTATGTGCGTTTTCCAGGTCTCTTACAACTGGCCTCTGTCCACACCCCCCTTACCACCCCCAGTCTCTCCCCTAGAGCCACACAGGACCAGAACTCGTGGAAGGAGGCTCCCCCACGTCTCTTATGCCTCCCGCCCTCTCACTTGGCTGCTCCCCTGCCTGGAATGTCCTTCCCACCTTCCTTCCAAGGGAGGACTTATCAGACCCCCTCCTCCGGCTCCACAAAGCTTGGTTACCCACCTCTTTGCTACTTATCAGGGGGAGGGTAGCTTCTGTGTTCACTTCCATCTCTAGAAGCTCCAGGAGGTTGAGGACCAGCCTGATCCACACCCATCTCATCTCCCAGCCCGGTGTCTCCCCCCTAAAATGTTGCTCAGTCAGCCCTAGGTCAAACGTTTTGTTCACACTCGTGGACCACCCTGCTTGACCTACCACCTGTGACCTGCAGGGCTCACCGGCCCAGTGGCGGACGCAGAGAGGCCCCAGTCGCAGGCCTCACAGGCGGCTGCAGCTCCCTGGAGCCTCTTTAGAAAATGCAATCAGCCTTGTTTCCTCCCCAGAAACAACGACTTAGCACAGTGTCGGGGCCCCAGGGGAGAGCGTTCCCTCCTCGAAAGCTGCTGCCATTGGAGACGCAGGAGAGGGAAGCCAAGTGGGCCCAGGAGGGACCAGATGACTCGGGGTAGATGGGAGGGAGTGAGCAGGAGGGGCTCTGAATAGGCTGCATCCCTCGGGGTTTTCTGCATGTCCCAGATGCTAGCACCTGCATGGCCCAGATGCTAGCATCTGGGCCTGGGCCTGGCCGTAGCTCTGCATCTACCTCTCCACTGGGCTCTGGACTCATCCCTTGATTCCCCCAGGGTCTTCCCACCCCATTCTCCATGGGGTCCATTTTCAACTTTCTGTGTTCCCCCAACTACTAGACAGCCAGCTAGAGTTCTCGCCTCTTCAGATAAGCGGATGCCGGTTAAGCATCCCAACTCTGAAAATCTGAAACCTGCAATACTCCAAAACTGGAAACTTTTTGAGTGTGGACATGATGCTCAAAGGAAATGTTCATCAGAGCATTTCAGATCTGGGTTTGGGATTTGCAGATTTGGGATGCTTAACCAGTAAGTATTTGCAAATATTCCACAATCTGAAAAAAAAAATCCCCAATCGGAAACACTTATGATCCTAAGCATTTTGGATAAAGGGTGTCCAATCTGTATCAAATGGAGTGCTGCTTGGCTGCTAAGCCTGAGGTGGGACAGGAGCAGCCCAGATCTGCCCTTTCTTTTTTGCCCTCACCCTTCGTCCAAGCAATCCTGAGTTACACAACTCATTCCTGGTTACAATGTAATAAGAAGTTAGGTTGGGGAAACCCCATCTCTACTACAAATACAAAAATTAGCTGGGTGTGGTGGCACGTGCCTGTAGTCCCAGCTACTCGGGAGGCTGAGGCATGAGAATCGCCTGAACCCAGGAGACAGAGGTGGCAGTAGGCTGAGATCGTGCCATTGTACTCCAGTCTGGTGACAGAGTAAGACTCCGTCTCAACAACAACAACAAAAAGAAGTTAGATGACATGACTTCAAAGGCATGGGAGTTGAGTTGTGGAGTTTGGCAGACCGGGTTCAAATTCTAGCTCCACCTTTTGCTAACTGTGTGATCTTGGGCAGGTTACTTAACCTCTCTGAGTCCCAATTTCTTCATCTGTGGCACAGAGTATCAACCTATGGAGCTGTTGTGAGGATTGCATGAAATGACTGACTGACTGTGAAGCACTCAGCACGGTGCCTGGCACATAGTAGGAGTTCAATGGACATTGGCTGTTTTTATGTTACAGGTCAGTGCAGGCTGGGCCATACTGTCACGTCACACACCTTCATCCCCCATTCGTGGGTGGAGAAACTGAGTCCCAGAGAGGGGCAGGACATCTCATGGCTGCATCCGCTTCATCAGCCTGGGCTGACACCTACTGAGGAAGCTCTCTGCTGTCACGGTTTCAATCGCAACGACCCTGATGCATGGAGTGTTGGATGTTGGGCTTGCCTTCTGCCCAGCCTGGCCACCTCTCATTTCACAAACCTTTACATTGCACGAAATGCCAGGCATAGTTATAAGTCCTTTACATGTATAATAACAATGTTATGCATATTAACCTTAATCCTTCTAGCAACCCCGTGAGGGAGGTACTATCATTATCCCCATTTTACAGATGAGGGACTGGAACCATTGGAGAGCTTGCCCAAGGTCACGCAGCTAGTAAGTGGGAAGGCCACTCTTCACCAGCAGGGATGCCATCGGCAAGGTTTCCACCCTGAGGTGAACACAGCCTGAGCTCTGCGGTGTGATCACCCAGGGTGTCTGGGGCACATAAAGCCTGTCTTCTCCCTGCACCTGATGCTCGGGTGGAGGAGGCATTTTGGAGGGGACTTGGTGGCCTGTGACTGGGCACAGTGGGAGCGTCTGCTTTGTCCTATTAATGCCATTCACTAGATGCCACATCTCAGGCCACAGCAGGTATTTCCCTCGAGAGAGGACAGTGGGAACTTGGAACAGAAGAGCTTTTTATTATTCAGAATAACTGCACTATTTAATTTACTATTAATAATAGCTCTTGAGTCAACCTTCTCCTGAAGAGAAGTGAGAACTGAAAGGATGTCCCTCTCTTCTCTCCCCTCCTCCCTCCTTTCCTGCCTCCTTACTTCGGAATGCTGTGAACTCAGTCACGAATGATTGAGCTGTTTTGGGGGTAGGAGTGGGAGAAATGGAGGCCCAGCTCATGCAGCGAGCCTGGTTACTCCTCCTCCCTGCAGAGCCTGGCTCTGCAGCTCCTCGGGGGTCCCGGGAGGCCACGACCCATCTGCTGTCAGATCCCTCGGGGAGAGAGTACGACCCTGTCCTCCTAGGCTGGGCTGGAGGATAGAGGCCAGGAGGCTGTTTCAGCTGCAGCAAAGGGAAGGGTCCACTCAGCAATCCTTGCCCTCCTTGTCCAGAAGGCAGGAGTGTATGTGCTGAAATGAGAAGGTGGGGATCCCTTCAGAGACCCATCATCTGCCCTCTGCATCCAGCGAAGGGCTCAGTGTAAGAAGGAGCACATCCAGAGAGGACCAGAGCCTGGAACGAGACTTGAACCCAAGCTAGGGGAGTATTTGGCTTGGAGTTCAGAAGAGTTGGGGAACCGAGAATTGCTTTCAAAGAACCAGACGGATTTGGCTCTTCATCCACAGGCCCTCACCGAGCTCTGTTCTTCCAGGTGCTGGGAACATATGAAGCCCCCAGAGGGGCAGAGGCAATGACATATAACTAATGCCACCATCAGACAGTGTTCCAAGGGCAGGACCACCATGTCTGGTGGAAGTCGTAGGAGGTGAGGGCTTGGCTCGCAGGATTTGGAGCTAGATGGCTGTTCTGGCTCCCTGAGGCAAGGGATGTAGACCGTCCTCTAGGGCTGACTTTAGCCCTTGGGCGTTTGTTCAAGATGTCACCCAGGCTCCCAGCATCTGCGTCCTTGACTCTGCCTCCTGTACTGGGTTCCTGTGGGATCTCAGGCGTGTCAGGTGGCCTACTGGGGCTGACCTTCCGGAAGCTGGAGGCCTGTTTCTTTCTCCTGACTACCCAACTGTGCAGAGCTAGAGGAAAGGGCTGTCCCCACAAAGGTCTCTCACGGCTGCAGACCAGCACCCCGTCCACCCCCTCTCACCCTTGGGACACCGCCAACCAGCCTGCTCTCCTCTCATCGACCTCCTCACAACCTGCCCATCTGTAGAGTGGGCTGAATCCTAGGTGTCCTTAGGTGATTGAAGAGCGCTTTCGAACATTCTGCTGCAGGGTGGTTTCAGCCTGGCTTTCCGAATGAACGTGCCACAGCCGGGTTCCACATACCTGCACACACATACACTCCTGAGCACACACGCTGCCTCCACGCATCCCGGCTCTCATTGTGAGGGCCCCACTCTATTCAAGGAGCGTTCTCGGTGTCTGAATGGATGCTTGAAGGCTCTGTCTTTGCAATTAACACGCTGCTGCAGTATTATTAGCCTCTGATAGGCAGGTCTGCCTTTGCCAGAGACTATAAATATGTGGGGCCAATGACTCAGCAAATCTGTTGCTATTTTTCTTGCAGGTCCGTGTGGATCTGTGTCTGTGTACACCATGGCCCCGTCTCCCAGCAGCTCCCATGGCCTGTATCCATGGAAACACAGTCCTCCCCAACTATGGATCTCTGCTGACAAACCCTGGGAGTCTCCCCAGCCCCCTCCCCACCCCGGAGAGGGAGCGGACCACACAGTCTCCAGCCAGCAGGAGGGCAGCACTGTGGACAAGGTGGCCACTTTCTCAGTTGCTTCGAAGGGCCAGACAAGGCCAGGCCTCCAAGACCTTCCTCCATGGGTCTGTGGTCAAGGCCTTGTCACCTGCTTAAGGGGAGAGGCCTGATGAGAGAGCCCTCACTGAGGCCCTGGGCCCTGGTGGGATTCAGTTGGCAGGGGATTCCCTGAGGGCTTCAGGCAGTGCGGCTGGGGAGGAGGAACGGGTTGTTGCCCTCAGTAGTGGGGAGCACTAGCACTTGGGAGAGGGAGGCTGGGGAGCAGGGAGAGGGCCAGTGGCAGTGAGGCAGTGAGGTCGGGGGCGGGGATGTGCAATGTGAGATTAAAAGTTGGAGCCTTGGCTCTGTCAAATAAGCTGTGGGATAGAGTCCCTCCCTCCGTCCCTCCTTTCCTTCCACAAACATCTACATTTGCTTCTTTTGGGCCAGGCTCTGTGCTGGATGTGAAGACCAAGAGATGTTTCAGAATTACTCTTTGACGACTCACAGTCTTGGGAGAAAAGGCAGATTCTTTTTTTTTTGAGATGAAGTTTCCCTCTTGTTGCCCAGGCTGAAGTACAATGGCGTGATCTCAGCTCACCGCAACCTCCGCTTCCTGAATTCAAGCGGTTCTCCTGCCTCAGCCTCCTGAGAAGACAGATTCTTCGTCAAGTCAAGGAGCTCAGGGGTCCTGAAGGTCAGGACGGATGTCTGTATTGGCGGAGTGGAGCACAGGAGGGTGGTCAGAGAGGCCTCCTAGGGAGCTGCAGCCTAGGGACATGCCAGGAAGATGAGGCAGGGTGGGGGAAGACTGGCAGGAGGGCAGCACCGGGAGCGGGTGGGTGAGAGAGTCGCACACGGGAGTTCTAACTCTGGCTCCTGTTGGCGGTGCTCCCTGGAGAAAGCCACCTAAGCTCTCTGGCATGTAAAATGGGAAATGGCAATACCTACCTAATGGTGGTGGATGAGGGTTAAATAAAACATCTGGCCCTGAATGTAGTGAGTGTTTATCGTATTCACTGTCTGCCGGCTGTCCCATGCCTTTTGCTCTCCTCCCTGCAGGGTCTCTGTCTCTTCATCTGTCGAATGAGGAGGCTGGACCAGATGATGTCTAGAGGTGCTGATGTTCCCTGTCCTCAGTTTCCCCATTTTCAAAATAGGGAGAAGAATCTTCCAACAGGCTTCAGAAATGGATCATGGAATCATTCGATAGGCATCAACAGATACTTACCAAGAGCAGCTTGGGACAGTGGGCAGTGACTCAAGTCTGTATTCCAAGCACTTTGGGAGGCCGAGGTGAGAGGAATGCTTGAGCCCGGGAGTTCGAGACCAGCCTGGGCAACATCAATCAAAAAATCAAAACGCTGGATGTGGTAGCATGTGCCTGTAATCCCAGCTACTCGGGAGGCTGAGGTGGGAGGGTGCTTGAACCTGGGAAGTTGACGGTGCAGTGAGCCCAGTGAGCCATGATTGCACTACTGCACTCCAGCCTGGGTGACAGAGCAAGACCCTGTATCTTCAAAAAAAGAGAACAAAGCAGCTTGCTTTTTCCCAGCTTAGGGAAAGCAGAGGCCAGACAGATGTCACCACTGCCACCTCTATGGGATGTGGAGGAGCAGAACACCCAGCACTCCCAATGTAGCTGGAGAGGTCCAATGTGGTCTGCAGCCATGGAGCACTGACTCTGGGTGTCTCATGCTGCTCTCTGCAGGGGCTGTCCCACGCCTTTTGCTGTCCTCCCCGCAGGGTCTCTGCCTCTTCCTGTATCTTGCCTGTCTTGGGTAAGGAAGGACTTGCTCAAGGCCTTGGGATCTGAGCTCTAAGGACCATCTTGCCCACCAGGGACATCCAGACCCTTAAATCCTCGTAGTCAAAGCCCCAGGGAGGCTGAGGATCTGAAATTATTAACACCACTTTGTCATAGCATAGTGAAGTCTCACACTGAGCCTCTGAGGTAACCACTATTGCTGTCTCCATTTTGCAGGTGAGGAAATTGGAGCTTTCCAGTTTAGGGACTGGCCCAAGGTCACCCAGATGCAATGGCAGGACCAGGATTTCAATCCAGGTCAGCGTGACTCCAGTCCCACGTTCTTTCCGGGGCTCTGCACCCACCCTCTGGAACTCTGGTGAACCTCCTCAATTCATCGGGGAAGTAAAGGAGGTATAAATAGCACATGGGATTGTGAAGTGAAAAAAACAAGTTGCAGAACAATACCTACAGGATGATCGCAGTCATGTGAAAGAACTACTTGAAATGATGCGTCTGTATAATGAGATAAACGCACAGAAGCAAGCCTGGAGGAAGATCCATCCTGGGTTGAACAGTATTCCCCTGTGGGTAGGAGACTTCAATATATTTCAGAATTGGTTACGTTTTTGTTACAGTGAGAATGTATTTGTGTACCACTTGTGCAACAACAACCTTATACCCATTCCCCAGCCTCCCTCTCCCATAAGGCAGGAGGTGGGTGACCCGACTCTTCATGCTATGAGCCATGTAAGAGCTGGGGCAGGTGGTGACCTGCCGGGGAATGCAGGCCCATGGGAACTCTGGAGACAATGGCAGTTTTATGTCAGAACTCTCTGTGTGCTTCTCTTGTCTTTTAACAGCCTGGAGAGAAATCCTTTCAGTCGTTTTATAGTGAGGAACCCTTAAATCCACAGATAACCTAGGCCCAAGGTCAGAGAGCTTCATTGCCATGGATTGGTTGGTTAGTAACTTGCTTTATCTTGAAGACAGGCCTGGCTTTGACTTTATGCAGTTAGTTGCAGATTCTTTGAACCTCAATTTTCCTATCTGTGAAATGGGATTGATAACACTTACCTTGAAGAGTGTTTGTGAGGGTTCAGCGAGATCAAGTTGGCGAAGTGGCCATCACGAGACGGGCTGTTTCAACGTTATTCCCCAGCTCTCTTTTTTCTTCCCTTTCTTTGTCTAAGGAATGCCATTCTAGACTCAGCATGGTGCAGATGGGACATAGGTCTCGGCCTGAACTGGGGCTTGGCCGCGTCGATTGCTGGCATCTAACGTTGAGGACGTATTAGATTCCAGGATCATGCCAATGGCTATACTTACAACTCCCTTAATCCAAATATTGCTGCCTACCTCAGCAGTGGGCATCACCTATTATTATCCCCACTTTACAGATGTGGGAATTGAGATATTGACATCACGCTGGCCTCATAAAATGACTTAGAATTTCCTCTTTTTCTGTTATCTGGAGGAGTTTGTATAATAAGATTTGCTTATTTATTCTTAAATATTTGCAAGAATTCACCAGGAAAATCATCTGGACTTGGAGTTTTCTCTGTGAAAAGAGTTTTGATTGTAAATTCAATTTCTTTAGGCATTCTAGAAGTAGTCCTGTTCCTCTGGCCCTGCCTCCTCCTTAATCCTCAGCTCTCAAATCCGAGTCCTGGAGGGGGTGATTATAATTGCAGGTCCTGCAAGGTACCCCCAGTGCCATTGTACCCATGTGAACACTGTGGCCTTGAGTCTCTGCCTCTCTGAATGGCAGGGCAGAGTGGGGTGTGGGGAGGAGGCAGAATGCCAAGAATGAGATCCGACTTTGCTATCTTGGCTCCAAACTTGCCTCTCTCCCTGCTCTGGTAAGCTGTAAGAGCAAGGCCTGTGGCTGGAGGACCCATCCCTGAGGCCAACCTTCTGGGACTGCTCCTGAGGATCCAGTGCAAGTTGCACTGGGCCCTGTGACAGCTTGGCACAGCAGAGCTGCTCCACCTGGCACTGGATCTCTAGGAGAAGCTCAATATACCTGGAATGAATGAATGAGCAAGTGAACAATGACTCACTGAGTGACTGGAACACCTGCTCTAGGTACCCAGCTTAGAAAGGTAAAAAGACACTTTATCTGGTAGCAGGCAGACACATGTACACATGGTGCATGACACCTTTAGTAACAAATGCAGTGCTACAGGTGGCATAGGGTACTGTAGGGGTCCAAGATTCTAGGGATGGGTGATGGGGGCTGCAGGGGCTTCTTGGAAGAGGGGACACGGGCTGAGTCTTGAAGGACACCTAGGAGCTAGTCAGGAGGCTTGTGGAGCTAGGAGATAGCATAGCATAGGGGTAGGAAAAGCAGGGCACTTCCACAGAAGGGGAAGAGACTGCGTGGTCCCTGAGCTCGGTCTATTAGAGAAGCTACTGGTCACTCAAAAGTCAGCCTCATTTCCAGGGCATTTCCTGCTCCAAAGGATCCTGGACTCACAGTGTATTGGAAGCTCAGCATTCCGACCTTTCCTGCCAACACCAAGGTCGGGGGAAAGAGATCCCTTTCCACCTGAGCTCAGCATTTCTAACTGGAGGATGGTGTTATAACAATTAAGGATGCATATGGCAGTGAGTAAGAGAGATCCTAATAAACAGTGTCCTAACGGGTACGGTGGGGTGGGGAGGGTAATTATTCCATACAACACGAAATTCAGGGATGGGCAGACTGGGACCCCCAGGCCGTCAAGGCTCCAGGCGCCTCTCATTGTCCCTCCCACCAACCTTAGTGTGGAAGCCTTTGTCTTCACGCTTGTTGCCTCATAACTGCAACATGGCTGCAGCAACTCCACACCTAGATCCAGCTTCCAGGCAGAAAGAAGATGGAAAGGCTAAGGGGAATGCCAGTTCTGTACCGTATAGAAAGATTGTCCTGAAGCCCTACCCCGTGACTTCACTCTTACCTCATTGACCAGAATTGGGTCCCATGGCTATCTCTAGACCAGTCACTGGAAGGAGGCTAGGGAAAAAGGGGTGTGGAAAGGCTTGGGTCAAGCAGCCAGCAGCTTCTGCTACAGGTGGGCACCTGTCCCAGAAGGCACAGTCCTCAGCCCCCTGGCCATGAGAGCCAGCAGAGGCAGGGAGGAAGCTGGCCACTCCAGAAAGGCCTCCCTTGAAGAGTCATTCAGCAAATGCTAACCATTGCCCCTACTGTGCCCAGCAACGTGGGCCCGGGAGCCCAGTGGAGGAAGTGAGCTTTCAACACAAGGCCAGGCAGAAAGGAGAGCAAGACCAAAGCAGACAGCCCCTCCCTGGGTGGGAGCATCAGAGGGTCCCGAGCCTGCCAAGGCCTTTTCTTGCCTTTGAAGAAAAGGAGATTAAATAGTGCCAGCCTCAAAACCCCAGCAGAAAGGACCTGGCCTCTTTATCTGACTGATTGATGAAGCGGCTTCCTCTGGGGGTTGAAGGAAGGCGTGCAGATAAATGTGGGTAGTGGAGTTATGCCATGATCATTCTGGAAGAATTGGGGTGGTGTGGGGGTGGGGAGAGGTCACTGCTGTGCCATCAATGTCAGCCTCACACATTGTCGCAGAGCCCAGGCCCAACCCCTACTCCTTCCATTTCACGGATGTAATCTGACATAGCCTTCCCCCTTGGAGGCCTGAGCCCAGGAAGTTACCTTCTGATGCTACCACCCAGCAAGGTCGTTCAGGTCTTCTTGAGCTTGCCTCATGATTCCTCCACCCAGTTTCAGACAGAGCAGATCACGATGGGTCTAGTGGGAAATGCCCAGGGCTGGGCATCAGAAGGCCTGTGTGACCTTGGGCAAGTCAGCCAACCTCTCTGAGCCTTTACTGACACCTTGTGGCAGCATCTGCCCAAAACCAAAGTGCTTGGGTGAAAATAAAAACCTGTATTTCCCTTCCACTACTCCCCTGCCGCTATGCCCTGGTCTGAGTCACATCACTGCAGAAGGGTAGCCTTCCTACACACCTCCCCATCCCACCTCTCCCGCCACCACCACCGTCCTGAAAGAATCAGTGAAAAGACTTCCCAGGGAAGCAGTTGCAGCCCAGTCCTCTAGTCTTTGCAGAATTCAGTCCTGCATAGTACCAGTACTTTCATGAGCTCCGGGATGAGGACGTGGTGGACATGTGCTGATTACATGACATCAGAAAGTCTCCAGAGGCTAGGCATTGGTGGCTCACGCCTGTAAGCTTTGGGAGGCCAAGGCAGGAGGAGTGCTTGAGACCGGGAGTTCAAGACCAGCCTGAACAACATGGTGAGATGAGACCCCATCCCTACAAAAAATTTAAGAATGGTCTAGGCATGGTGGCATATGCCTGTAGTCCCAGTTACCTGGGAGGCTGAGGTGGGAGGATTGCCTGAGCCTCAGAGGTCGAGGCTGCAGTGAGCTGTGATCATGCCACTGCACTTCTGCCTGAGTGACAGAGCAAGACCCTGTCTCAAATAAATAAATAAATAAATGAAAGAAAAAAGAAAGTATCCAGAAAGAAAAAGTAAGTCCACAGTCTCTCCTAGATTACTGCTTGTGTTTGTGTGTTTGTGTGTGTGTGTGTCTGTGCACAGGTGCACGCACATCTGTGTACATGTACACCTGTGTGTGTTTTGTCATGGACCTGGGGAGCTCCTGCCAGGCTCCTGCAATGGGATGGTTTCAACCAAAGCTCCAGCTGGGGCAGCGCTTCTCGTTTGTGGCTTTTGAGATGAACGCCCCAACCTAGTTAGTTATCAGTGCTCGGTTTGCTTGGCTTCCTTTCCTGCCCCATCTGTCTCAAAATCGCACCATCCAAACCTGCTCCAAACCAGAGGTTAGAAAGGATCTAATAAAACCACTCCTAGAGGAAGCTGCTCATGACTAATAAAGGTGCCCAGGGTGGATGGACGGGTTGAGAAGGGCCTTCCAGTCCTAGCGCCAAACACTATTGGGAGAATTCAAACAAGGTCTCTGTGGCTAAAACATTTCCTCTTCCAGACTACTGGTCTGACCCACTGGCATGAGGGAGCAGTTTTGGGTAGGAGGGAAAAGTTGTCCTGAGCTATCCACACCCCCACCCAGCCATCTGGGAATTCTGGGGAAGGGTATGATCTGTGGATGTGGCTTGGGGACTTGGCGTGGCCCTGCAGTGGTCGGCTGGCTCCATTCCACCGAGAAGATTAAGAGGTAATTGAGCAGCTGCTCTGGGTGAAGCGGTTGCTGCTTGAAAGTTGGAGGTTGGCCTGAAACCCTCCCATTAAATGTGCTTCTCTCTGGGATTCAAGAGCTCTCTTCCAAAGGCAGGGAGCCCATCCAGGCCCTCCTATGGCTGGGGAAACCAGTGGCAACCCAGAGCAGATGGGGAAACCGAGGCTCAAAGAGGTGTAGCTGACTCCCACTGTACCAGGTCGAGTGTCGTGGGAGCCTGCTGCCTGAGGCCGGGTGGTGTGGCCAAAGGTGGCTCTGGGCCAGATTCCTTCCTGCTGGGCTCCAGGAACCTCCTCTCCTGTTGGATCAGATCCAGGAGTGCAGGCTTTTGGAGCTAGGGGCCAGACCACCCTCCTGGCACTGCAATATACCAGCTTCTTCTCTCCAGCCTACAACACTGTCCCTAAGGCATGTTTCCATTACTTTTGTGCTCTGAAACATTCACTGGCTCTCTATCACCTCCAAGATCTACTGCAACATTCCCTGCAGGCCCCCTCCCCACATCCCCAGCGACACCCTCTCTGGACTGCCTGCCATTCTCAGCACCCACCTGCCCTCTGCGCTCCCCTCCATCTCTGCCATGGCCTTCCTGCCATCCTCCCATCCCTCAAAAGCCATTTTTCCAGGAAGCCTTCCTGTCTCCACTCCGTAATTGGGCCAAGCTACTTAACCTTTCCAAGCTTCAGATGGCACTTCTGGGAAAAAAATGAGGGAATCACAAGAAGCTGCCTCTAAAGGGTTGTGGAGAGGCTGTCACGAATGAAATAATGCATACCCAGGGCTCATTGTAGCGCCTCTTGTACAATGAGGACTCCAACAAAGGGAGCTGGGTCAATTTCATCATCATAATTGATATGTTTTGGCTATGTCCCCACCCAAATCTCATTTTGGATTGTAGGCCCCATATTCCCCATGTGTCATGGGAGGAACTGGGTGGAGATAATTGAATCATGGGGTGTGGTTATCCCCATCCTGTTCTTGTGATAGTGAATTAGTTCTCGTAAGATCTGATGGTTTTATAAGAGGCTTCCCCCTTTACTGGGCACTGATTCTTCTCTCTCCTGCTGCCATGTAAAGAAGGACATGTTTGCTTCCCCTTCTGCCATGATTGTAAGTTTCCTGAGGCCTCCTCAACCATGCTGAACTGTGAGTCAATTAAACCTCTTTCCTTTATAAATCACTCAGTCTCAGTTATGTCTTTATGAGCAGCATGAGAAAGCACGAATACAATCATCCTCATCATCCACTCTTCCTCCTCCTTTCTGTGGAATAATAAGGGGATAATAAGAGGGACCCTGTGGCTCCCTCTTCTGAGCTGTCAGAGCACCCTTGGTCCTTGTCCTGTGCTCTGTTTAATTAGAGGAGCAATGTGTGGGCATGTACCCCTCCCCTCAGACTCCTACATGGCTGAGTCCTGAACCCCTGAACTCCAGGGCCCAGGACAACGGCGCTCACACCTTTGAAAGTCAGGACAGCCTGAGTTGCTGGGCTTTCTTCCTCAGCCCTGGGAGCACTAATGGAGTCTTTCAAACCTGGTCTCCCATATGTGTGTGTGTGATCAGGTGGGGCCATCCCTGGGTTGGGCTTTGACCCCCTCCCCGGGCCTGGTAAGAGCTCTCATTACCTTCCTTCTATGCCAGATAGGCCTTGGGGTGAAGCCAGCCCTCAGCCTTTGATGGGAGGAAGGTTTAATTACCTCCTCAGGCAGAGAGAGAAGATAATGAGGAGCAGATGAAAAGCCTGGGGAAGCTGCTTCCTCCAGAGCCCCCCACCTCTTAGCACCTAGCCTGTTCCTGGCCCCACCTCCAGCCTCTTTAGACTTAGGTTAAGGCCTTGCATCCAGTCTGCAGAGGGCCCTGGCACCCATGGTCCTTGTGTGATTCACAGATCCCAGGGATTACCTTGGATTCTCTCTGCCACAGTGCCTGAAATCTCATTAGCACTTCCTGTTGGGGTCACACCAAGCACTCCTACTCCGACGTGGAAAGAATGCTTAGAATTTTCCACACCACACTGGGATCCTGGGACAGTTTGGATGAGGAAGCCAGACATTAAGACTCTGGTTTGTATGAAACCTGAACTTCATGATGGAATGGGAAGCAAAGGACAAATTTCACAGAAGGAAGCCAGTGGAAGGGATCATAGGCCTGCCTCCGCATGGGGCTTGGCTGGGGATTTGTGGTTGGGACCACATGGCTGGGCTTGGAGACTTTCTTCCCTCCATTACAGAGCAGCTGAAGGGCTTGGTGTGTTCTTGGCTCTCAGGGGGCAGGGAGGAGGGGAAGAGGACGTGTCAAGTGTGTCTGGGCAACAGTGACAAAGGAGGAGGGAGAGCACTGGGCAGATAAGTAAAGACCATTCTTGCAGGGCAGGCCCAGGATCCTGGGTTCTTTCTTGTGGGGAACAAGTGCTGTGGTTAGAACTAGGGTGTTTTGTCTTCCTGCTCCCCAACTCCTGGGCCATCTCTTGGAAATGCCGCTGTGCTCAGTTCAACAGGGAAACCCTGAGGGCTCTGCCCCTAAAGCTGCACACAAGGCTTGCAGGGTGTTGCTTAGCTTGGATGCCAATCTGTCCTCCCTGGCCTGGGCACCTCTAGAGCAGGACTGAGGAGAGTACTTCTGCCTGGACTAGCACCCACCCTGGTCATGGTCCCCTAAACTCCCCGTTAGTGCTCGTCCTTCCCAAAGAGGCATCAGAGGGGTGGGGAGGTGCCAGGGCACTGTGGTTCATGCTGCCATTGACTGATTTTAGGGTACTGGGCGAGTTACTTTACTCTTCTAAGGCCTAGTTGCCCATCTGTAAAATGGGGATTGTAATAGTATGTCAAGGTTGCAATGAGGACTGAAAAACATAGTGCCTGTAAAATGCTCAGCATAATGGCTGGCATGGGGCAAATGCTCACCACTGTCAGCTATTATTACGGTCATTATTATTAATCCCACTGGTCGATGTCTCTCAACCTTCTAAAACTCCAGGCTCCCTTGTGACAAGCACGCAAACTTCAGACTCCTCCCATTAATAGTATAGGATTTAAAACGTCAAAGAAATAAAAGGTTGCGGCAAAAAACAAATCAAAGCACTTATTATATGGAATATGCTTTTTCAGATGAGAGAGCCTCCCCCCTGCCACACACACGCACACAATTGAGGCTCACTACAGGGGTGGGAGCTGGGAGAACAGGCAGCCTCCTCTGAGGGGCCTCAGAGTAGAGGGCCAGGAGCACAGGGTGGCCTCTGGTGGGTGTCTCTCCTCCCTCGCTGGCCCACAGTGGCCTCTGGATCCCAGCCCAGCGTCCCAGCTCTGGCAACAAGGACTTTGAGGGAACAGAGGAAGCTCTTTGGAATACAAATACCTTTGGACCCTCCGGTCTCAGCCGGCGCCCTATTCTCATGCTAATGCGGAGAGAGTTTGGGAGACGCTTGAAAGGGAAATTGCCAACGTAGGAAACCCAGCCCAATTCCGGGGGCCTGGGGACAGGGCTGGAGCCTCAGGTTCTTTCCAGTGTAGCATCCCAGTACACAGTGCTGAGCTCCAGCCCTTTGCCCCAGCGGTCCTGGCATGGCCCCTGGCGGGTGAGTAGATTCTACAACTCAAGGTCTATTTGCTGGACAATTGTGTCTTCCAGTTCTCACCATGCAAATAATAATTCACTTGACAACAGAGCGGCTGTTTACCCCAGCCCTCCTGTGCCAGTCTCTGGGGAGGTGCTCCATGCGTCTTCGTTATCTCATGTAACCCTCACTGTGCAGCCCATGGAAATGAAGCTCAGAGAGTGGCAAGTTGCCCCGGACCTCACAACTGTGGTGCCAGGGTCCGAGTGCAGGTGTGTGCACCCCACTGGACTCATGGGGCTGGTGGCTTTGGAGACCTGATGAGCCACAAGGTGGCATCGGGGAGGCCTGGGTGGTGAGGGGCATGGAGTCTGGCACAGCAGCAGTCCCGGCCGTAGGGAGTACAGGCATAAGCAGGACCCACGTGTCAGAAAAGGACTAAGCTGGAGGCTCAGGTCCAGCAGGCAGTCTCCCCAGGTGCTGAGTCTGAGTTCTCAGCCCTGAGTACCGCAGGCCAGGCTGGGGTAGAGGAGCAGATGGAGCTGGGTAGGTGCTCTCGAGTTGACCCAGAATTTGAAAAGATGATCTGCTGATGGCTTGTGGGGTGTGCCGAGGGCAGGCCCTAGATCTAGACAACCTTTCCCTACTTCCCAGCGTGTGAACACCCACTCCTCCTTCAAGGCCCAATTCAAACCCCAGCTCACCGGTGGAGCCTTCCCTGACTCTCCCAAGCTAACACCTACCTCCATGCTCCTCTCTGCCCCAACCTCGGTAGCATCATTCAGGGGGGACTCTGCCTCCTCCCCTAGGCTGGGAAGTCCTGAGGGAAGAGGCCTTGCCTGATTCATCTTCATGACTCCAGTGCCCAGCGTGGGCCCTGGCACTCAGCATGGCTTGGGAAATGTTTGCAGAATGAATGACTCTACAGGATGGTTCCAACTGAAGCAGGCTGTGATCTTCACTCTTGCAGTGTCTCCAACAAAAGGAAGCCACTGAAACCTAAGCAGGAAGATGCCGCTTAGTATCACAGATTTCTCTGTGCCCAGCACCTGCTCATCTCTGATTTCCACCATAGCTGTGTGAATGGTTCTGGATGGACTTGGGTTCACCCTCAAGTGCACCAATGCTAGAAAAGGCAGCTTGACCCGTGGATCAAGGCAGGCTGGAAGTGCAGAGGAGCTAACACCTCCGGGACAGCCCTCAGCCAGTGGGGATGGGAGCCAGTGTGGAGCTGCTCCAGCCTCCTACCTTCCAGGTGGGGAGTTCTGGAGACAGAGGCCCCACTCTCTACTGAGGGACCCTTCAGGCTGTTTCCTTATGTTGGCCGTCCTTCTTTCCTGGCTTGCTCTCCTGCTCCCTCAAGACAGCGAGCTATGCAGTGGAAATTTTATGACTGCGAAATTTTATTCGCACTGGGCTCTGACCCTGATTCCTGAGGCTTCCAGTCCAACAAAACCCCGTCTTGGCTTTCAAGGGTTCTCTAGGGGTATGTGGGAAGCTCCAGGAGAAGAGAGTTATTCAGGGAATTAGGTCCTGAAATTAAACTCCACGGTCCCCAAGGGAGGGAGGGAATGGGGCCTGGGGATGCTGGGGTGAGGCGGGGAGAGGGAAGTCGTCGGGGGTTTGATGGGAAACCCATTTTGCCTTAATTGTATTGTGCACATTAAAACAACAGCTACCAGAGCAGAGGGGGTGAGTGGAGGCAGAGCAGAAAAATGGCTGAAATGAGCTGGCAGGGGAGGGTGTGTCTGCAGACTCATTTGGGATAAGGGGTTGGGTTTAGGGACCCTTTGGCCAGGCAAGGACAGCCCCACCCACCTCTTGCCAAGTAAAATATAGAGAAGGTGGCAGGCAGAGGGCGGAAACCGGGACTCTGCTGCCTTGACTCCTGCTAGGCGCCAGGCATGGTACTAGGCCCTTTGCTGGATGCCACTCGCTTATAAGCTGCTGTGCATGCTCCACCACATGTGACCTCGGCAGCAGACCTTGGAGCGCTATGGCTCCTTGGCACTATTGCTGACCTGCGCACTATCGCTATCCTAATGTACTATGAGGGAACTGCACAGAGAGGGAAGAGACTGGCTCAGGATCCCCCAGCCATTTAACAACTCCATGTACCACAGCTAGGTGAGCCCGATCTCTGCAGTGAAGGGAGCAAAGAACCGAGGCCAAGCCGCTGGGGAGGGGTGGAGATGCCATTCTGGAGGATCTGGGGCGTTGACAGAGGCCGTATCTACACAGCAAGCCAGCTACCCTCTAGTGAATGCATTGATTTATTCATTCATTCCATCACTTATTCCAACATGTGGGCCCGCATGGCTGGGAAAACAGAATATGGCCTTGTAAAAGGAGAAGGCTCAGGCCCTCGATGCCAGGTGGGAGGAGATGGAGAGCTCTAAGAGGACAAGAGGCGCCAAGAAGGCTTTCTAGAGAGGGGCGGAAGGCTGTGGATGGGCTACTTTCCCTCTTTAGATGCTGCTGCGGGATGCTAGCACAAAGCCTGGAAAGTGCACCTGACTGCCTAGAGGGAAATAAATCTCTTCCCGGGGCGGGGGGGGGGGGTGGGGGTGGCTCGCAGGAGGGTACCTCTCTTGCTAGTCTTGGCCAGAGTTCCTGAGGAAAGGCCCCCGTGACAGCTCCTTCTCTCCCCTGATCAAATGGCCTAGGCTGTAGTTAGCAGGACTGGTGAACTTACTAGGCAGACATGGCTATCCTTGCTTAGGCCCATGTAGTGCCAGCCATGGTCCCCCCCAGGAGCCTCAGACTCCAGGCAGAGCCGCCTCACCCTGGCCATCCTAGCTGCTGGATGCCTGCCTGCTGTGCCTTTCAAGGCCTATGTTCCAAGACTCAGAGCGTGACCACTGGAAAAGACACATCTGGACCCTGAGCCTCCAACACACTTCAAATGTTCCCTCATCGGCATCTCATCTGGCATAAACTTCCCAAATCCTCACTGAGGAGGTCATGATCTGTGCACATCTCTCAGGAGTCCAACAGCAACTATCTAGGCAATAGATAGTGGTGCAGGCCTTTATTCTGAATGTAGACTTCCATCAGGACTCAGAGTGTGGCCAGGGTCAGAGCTCAGTGTATGATGAGGGTTGGGGCTTGATCTATGACCATGGCAGGGCTCAATGTGTGCCCAGGTTTGGGGCTCAGCATGTGACCAGGGTCAGAAGCCGGTGCATGGGCGGAGTCAGGGCTCAGTCTATAAATGCGATCAGAGTTCAGCCTGGAGCTGCTGTCAGAAACTAATATTTTCCGGGCCTTGACTTTCCTTGAGAGCAAGATAACAGGCTCAGGGACTGCCTGCTGAGAACAAGGTGAGGCAAAACAGGCCAAGTTCAAATCCTGGCTTACCACTTGCCAACTCACCTGGAGCAAGATCCTGATCCTGCAAACCTTGAGTTGCTTACCGGTAAATGAGAATAAGGGGATGCACCTGTCTTAGTTCATTTTGTGCGGCTGTAACAGAGTTCCTGGGACTGGGTAACTTAAAATGAAGAGGTATTTATTAGTTCATGGTTCTGGAGGCTGGGGAGTTCAAGATCAAGGTGTCAGCACCTGATAAGGGCCTTCTTGCTGTGTCATCCCATGGTGGAAGCAGAGAAGGCATGTGCATATGCGGAGGTGGGTGGAGCATAAAAGGGGGCCAGATTTGTCCTTTTATAAGAAACCTACTTACAAGATAACAAATCTACTCCTGTGATAATGATGTTAATCCATTCATGAGGTCAGAGCTCTTACGGCTGAATCACCTCTCATTAGGCCCCACCTCTCAACACTATTGCATTGGGGGTTCAATTTAGAACACATGCCTTTTGGGGGACATACGCAAACCACAGCAGTGCCTCATAGGCTGAGAAGGCTTAACAAGGTGAAAAGCACCTAGCTCTGAGTGTGGCACTTAGTGAATGCTCAGGAAATGGCAACCTCTGCTTTATTCATTATAATCACCATCCTAGAGGCTCAGGATCTAAACACTTCACACCTAGCTCCAGTCCTGCCCTCCTGATTCAGGTTTGAGTCAGAGAGTCAAAGGGACCAGTCTCCCTGCTCCTCCATCACCAAGGGAGCCACTGGGTCCTGGGAAACTTCCCTGGAGGCAGGAAGGCTTGCGGTGGGGAAGCCTCTTGGGGCAAGATCACACCCCTTTGATGACCATCAGCTTTTCTCAGAGGCCTCCAGAACTCAACCTGGCTACTTCTTGTGCTCTCCAGGGGGGAGATGAGCCCTGCAGCCCTGGTTCCTTCAATCCCCAGATCTAGGATGAGATCCCAGTCTCCTAGATGCGGTTGTAGCACTCCTTCCCGTCTGCCCTACTCTGCTCCAGGGACCCTTTGCTGCCCAGGCTCTGAATGCCTCTTCCTGCCTTCTCCAACAGTCCCATGGACCACTTCGTAGCCTCTCCCATCACAGCACTCCAGGATTCTTTCATTGTTTTTGGCTTCCTCCCCCGCCACTTCCATTTGGATATCTTCTAAGAGGACAGAATTCCAACCACCAGCCAGCCCTCCCCACCCCACCCAACAAAACAGATCATCCGTTCTTTGTTTTCCCAGAGGAGAAATGAAAACAAGTGGCTGAAATCGCAACGGGATTAGAGACAGGTTGCATTGGCATGGGAGAGCTGTGGGAGGCAGGCACGAGCTGGCCATGCGGTGCTCTTTTGGGACTCTGGCCACTAATCTTGAGTGGTGTAGGGACAGCCTGTCAGAAACAAAAGATGAACACAGTCATCTAGAATCCCTGCTTCCCCTCTGAGGACCCCAGTCTTATCAGAGAGGCATTATGGATTCCTCCCAGCCAGACCACTGGGGGCACATCCCAGCCCTGCATCTTTTAGGCTGAGTGGCCTTGGGCATGTCACTCAACCTCTCTGTGCTTCAGTTTTCTTATCTGTAAAATGGGGCATTGTGAGAAGTAAAGGAGCAAGGAGCACATGTTCCATGTCATTGTTAGCTATTACTATCTGCAGTAGCAGACCCTAAACACTTCCAGAATCTCACTCCCAGCAGTAATAAAAAGTAAGCATTGTCCCTAACACATATCGATATTAATTCATTTGTAAATGATATGCATTTCTGTGCTAATACATTCTATATGTTATAACATGTATACAATAGTCATAGAAAAAGAATAAGAGAAAGACAAAATATAAATAGAAGCTCTACTATTTTCTTCCCCTATCCTTTTGTGTCCCCTCTGGAGGCAGGAACAGTACTTTGGAAGCCTCTTCATGTCCTGGTAGCCTGAGTAAATTGCAGAAAATCTTCTGCCAGGGCCAATGTGAGAGGAGAAGCTCCAGGGCCCCCACGCGGGAGCCAGGGAGTGCTAATGTGGGTGATTAAATCATTTACAATAATCCATTTGGAACAGCAGCCGTGTCTAACATGGGGTGTGATGACTGCTCCACAAATAGAAAGGTGGCCAGGGAGGCAGTTGGTGGGACGTAGTCCAAGGGCACGGGGTAGGCGCACAGACTTACCCTTGCTACTCACTGCCGTCCTGCTGCAGTTAACCTGCGAGCCTCTGTGCCTGTCCAGTGCAATGGATGACTCTGCCCCTCCCTGCACAAATGTGCCTGTCTTCTTCTGCCTCTGACTCTGAATCTGTCCCATCTCTTCTAGGAAGCCCTCATTGATGGCTCTTCTCTCTGTCTTTTTTTTTTTTTTTTTTTTTTTTTTTGTTAACGTCTTGCTGGGTTGCCCAGGCTGAAGTACAGTGGCGTGATCTTGGCTCACTGCAGCCTCCACCTCCCGGGTTCAAGTGATTCTCCTGCCTCAGGCTCCTGCGTAGCTGGGATTACAGGCGCCTGCCACAATGCCTGGCTAATTTTTTGTATTTTTAGTGGAGATGGGGTTTCACCATGTTGGCCAGGCTGGTCTCGAACTCCTGACCTCAAGTGATCCGCCTGTCTCGGCCTCCCAAAGCGCTGGGATTACAGGAGTGAACCACCGTGCCTGGCCCCTCGGACTACTTTCTATACTGCAGCAGGCTGGTCCTCTGCTCCACACCCTCAGTATCCTCGACACTGTGGCCTATACGGCCCTTGATGACCACTTTACCTGACCAACCTGACTCCCCTCCTGCTGCTCTCCTCTTCACTCATTTTGTTCTAGCCGCACTGGGCTCCTTGCTGCGTCTCAACAAAGGCTGAGCACTTCCCCACCTCTGGGCCTTTGCACTGGCTGTTGCCTCTGCTGATTACAGCCCCTAAGCCTAGGTGATCCTGGAGGCTTACTCCATCACGGCTTTTCCATCTCACCTCAGGTGACATGTTTCCTGACTAGCCAGTAGAAAATAGCAAACTGCCCCCCTACCCCGTCACTCCTAATTTCCTTAGCCTTCTTTGATTTTTCCATAGCCCCTGTGTTTAATTGTTCATTTTTTTACTGTCCATCTCTGCCAGCTGAACTGTAAGCTCCATAAGGTTAAGCCTTTGCTTTGTAAATTGCAGCATCCCCAGGGCCTAGAACTGACCCTGACACATGGCAGGTGCTCAGGAAACGTTGGTTGAATGAACGTGTTTCCATTACTGTCCCATGAGGCTGACTCCTGTCTCTCCCTGGGCTAGGCTCATAGGAGAGAAGCTAGGGGCTTCTCCTCTTCCATCTCTCCCATTGGTCAACTCTCCAATTTAATGGCTGGTCCCTCTCATCCGGCATTCTCCTTCACCATATCCATCACATGTATAATTACTTGTTGGGAAGGGGTCTATCTTCCCCATCACCTAGCCCCCTAAGTGCTCAAAACAAGTTTTTTGGGTGAGGATCCAAACCGTGCTGGATAAGGGGGAACCAGGAGGGCCCGGGAGCCACTCAGACAGCCCTTTCAAGATTTCCAAGTCAGTTTTTGAAAGAACAGGCAGTTACTTTGCTCCCTAATTACCAGCCTCACTGTGGTCATCCTCAGAAGACACATCTTTCCTAATTGAAACAGCAGGGTGGATTGCAGGCTCTGGGCAGCATCCTTTGCCTTTCCTGGCAGGAGCCAGAGGCAGGCAAAGGTGTTTCATTAAAAGAGAGCTGGGGAAGGAGAGTGGTCATGGTGCCCACCAGCTCCTGGAGGCCCACAATTCAGATGCATAATGAAACAGCCAATACGAGAATGAAAGAATCAAGTCCCTGATCTGTCTCCCCATCTTGGGGCCTGGGCCTCACCTGGCCTCCCTTCTTCCCACCAACTCTCTCCCGCATAGCCACAGACACCAGCCAAGCTGCAGGTCTGCTGAGCACCTGCCCAGGTGACCTTTGTCCTCCTGCCATCTGTGGGCAGGGAGGTGTGGATCAGGGGTGGTCCTGGGATTGTGTGCAGCCCCCCTCCTCCCTGAAAGAGATACAATCTTGGCCCTGGCCAGCCAAGATCGAGGTCTTAGGGCTCATTCAGCTTGCTGGACTTGCTGGTTATGGCAGAGCCTACTAACTGTATTCCCTGTACCCAGTCTCCCCCTTTTTTCTGAGTAATAAGAACACTTCAGTTTTCCTCGAGGTGGCAAGATACCCAGCTAAAAGACTACATTTCCCAGCCTCCCTTGCAGCTACATGTCACCAGTGATTTTGTAGGGTGGATTTTTAAGCAAATGTTGTAGGGAGGATTTGGGGGAATATCCCTTAAGGGGAAGACAGGCAGATTACATGTGCCCTTTTATTTTTCACTATCCTCCTTATTTCTGCTTCGTGCCCAGAATATGGATGTGATGGATGGAGCTCAAGTAGCCATCTTGGGCCCTCGAGGATGATAGCCGTATACAAGGGATGGTAGGTCTAAAGATAGAAGGAAGATAGACTCCTGAGCATCATGGAGCTGCCATACAACTTTGGGCAGCTTAATTCCAGACTTCTGTTTTGAGAGAGAATAAACTGCAAATATGCTTATACCACTATAGTTGAGTTTCTGTTATTAATGGCTGAAAGCAAATCCTAATTCACCGACCCCTTTAAGAATGTCAGATGGGACTTCACTCCACAGGTGCATACAACAGCAAGAGATATGGACACACACACACACACACACACGCACACACACGCACACACGCACACGCGCACACACACACACACACACACTCTTTCTCTCTCCCTGTATTTTTTACACAATTTGTGGGGTAGAAAAACTCATAGACATTCTCCAAGTAAGCAGACTCAAGCATTCTTTTCGTCTGTCACCCAGGCTTCAGTCCCCGTTGCTCACTGTGTCTGGGGCTTTGAGGTGCAAGCCCATGATCTGGCATTTGAAAGTGTTTTATTGACAGCCCTTTTGCATTTACTGCTGTCAGATCAAATATCTGCATCATGGAGTAGACAATAACCCCGGATCTGCTCTTGCCAAGCCCTGGGTGGGGGTGGGGGAGGCACACTAGACTGGTTTATTACCAATACAGATGGGAAAAAATTTAGGCCTGCAGAGGGCCATAGCCAGGAGGGGCTCTGGATCTCAGGAAACAGTGGCCTGCAGGAATGAGAGAGGGCTTCCTGGAGGAGGAAGGAACGCCTGACCTGGAAGGGCCAGCTGAGGGCAGCAAACCTTGAGAAGAGTTGCAGAGGGGACAGGGGTCACCTGAAGGCAGCAGCTAAGATAACATGCTAAAGGGACTTTGGCCTCTGTGTCCATAGGGGACAGACCTTCACCTCCAGAACGCAGAGATCATCATGGTCAGACCAAGCCCTGGTGGGAGGCTGAGGAGTGAGAACCCTAAGAATGTCAGGGAAAGCCTTACCCCAATGGGCCTGGCTGGCAGGACATGGAGCCAGAGACGATGTGGGCCATTTCAGAGACTGGGAGGCTGGAGGTCCCTGCACTTCCCACCCCACACCAGGTGCAGCCCATGAGGCTCTGAGGAAGCTGCCATGCGTGGTCCCAATTCCTTGCCCACGCTGCTGGCTGCCTGTGCCCTGCTCTGTCCCCTCTGAGACTCTTCTCAAGGCTTGCTGCCCTCAGCTGGCCCTTCCAGGTCAGGTGTTCCTTCCTCCTCCAGGAAGCCCTCTCTCATTCCTGCAGGCCACTGTTTCCCAAGATCCAGAGCCCCTCCTGGCTATGGCCCTCTGCACACCTAAATTTTATCCCGACCTGACCTCTGCTCATTCTGCCAGCACTTCCCCTCCATGCCTTCTTTCTAGCCTCTCTCTTCTCCCACCCACAGATCTCCATGCTCTGGGGCTCTCAACGAATTCAGGGACTGTGGCATTCAAGGCCAGCTGGTTGATTCCACTCCCTCTAGCCTCGAGGAGAGATCTGCTCCGATGCAACCTATGCCAGCTCAGAGTCCCCCTCCTCCTGCAGATACCCACTCTAAAAAGCCCTCCTCCTCCTCTCACCTGTCTTCCCCCATAAGGGTGACAGAGGTCAGAGAGACATAAACAACCTACGGTTTCCAATTAATTTTTAATTGTAACTTGAAATTCTTAATTGCAGCTGACATGCTATCTCCGGTGGAGGCATGATGAGGAAGGTGGGGGTGGAGGTGACCCAGTTAGAGATGCTCGGCCTCTGTTGGACCAGATACTGAGCCAGCCGAGGAGAGGACCAGAGGGCAGCCTGAGCCTGGCTGGGCACGCTGGCCAATCGCCCCGGGAATGCCAAGGTGGAGCAGTAGTGCCTCGGGCCCTGGGCCTGCTCCCTCGGAGGCCAGAGGCCTGCACTTTGGCCCGTCCTCTGGGGAGGGCTACCAGAGATGCCCCATCTGTCACTGTCTCATTATGGCCACTGAGGGGCCTGACAGGACAATGCAGCAAGCTCCACGTGGCCCATGAGGGCCCTCTCCTGGAGTCGGTCTCAAAAGCGGCCTTGCGGGAGCTTTCTGCAGTGGGAAGCCTTTGGGGACCTTCGCAGGAGACCAGAGCTGTTCCCAGGGAGGCGCCGCCCTCCCAGAGAGGTGGTGCAGGTGGCTGAGGAAACTTGGAGCTTGGAGCCCAGGCTGTGCCCAGCAGGGAGAGTGAAAGTGGGGCACAGCTGGAAGCACGATGACAACCTGTTCCAGTTTGTCTGGGACTGAGGGGCTTCCTGAGACGTGAAAATCAGGAAAGTCCCCAACAGATGAGTTGGTCACCCTAGCTGAAAACAATTAGCCCCTTTGACTAATGCTGGGAAGGGAGGAGCTGCCTCTGAGGCACTCCTGGATGGCTGGGGGGCTGTCCCTCTCCTCCTCCCACACCTGCCCCTTGACCTTAGATGCCAACATTGGGTCTGTGCAACCACAGGGTCTGTGGGTGTGGCTTGTCTCCTGGACTAGTTGCCTGTGCGTTCTGCCCCGCCATCTCTACCTTCCCGCTTGGTGAGGGGACAGACAGGTGGATCTGTCTGTCTACCAGCTCCACAGGTGGGTTGTTATCTGACCTGGAGCAAGACATGCGCCTGGTCTGAGCCTCAGTTACCCCCTTTGCCCTTCCTCTAGCCCAGGAGCAGCCCGGGCCAGGAGACGTGTGGTTGGGATGAAGAGTTACAGGACAGGAAGGGGCCAGAGATGGACAGTATCCTCCGCCTCTACAGCCTGTCCTGCGGGAGGAGCTCTCAGAGTGTGGGAGAGATCTCGCCCAGCTGCCAGCCTGTTGTGGGCGTGGGGCATCCATAGAAGGAGCCAGTCCAAGGCGTTCTGCCACCCTCTGCTCACCCACCCACTCCTGGCATGCATTTGCAAATTCTTTGGCTAAGGCAGCTGGTTCTCCACAGGCGCTGTTACCTGAGACCTGACAGCTAGTGACAACAGAAAGCCCGCATGTTGACGTCCCTCCTTGGCTTGTCTGGAAGTGTACTCAGGGTGGCAGGGTCTGGGTGGAGCAGAGACTGTGGCTGCTCGTGGGGCAGGGAGAGGGTCTGGGCCAAGGACAGGGACTGGAGGAGTGGGAGGATCTGGGGGGATGGGCTTTCCTGGGGAACTGGGGGAGCATCTCAAGGGTGTACTCTGCCGAGTGACCCAACTCTGGATTTCACTCATTCATTCATTCATTCATTCACTCAGCAGAGCTTTACTGAGAAGCTGCCAACTCCAGGCCCCATTCTGGGCCCTGGGAGAACTTAGGAAGAAAACAGACCGAAGCCAGAATAGCAGTCTCTGGCAGCCACTGTTCTCCAGGGCTGTGGTTTATGGCCCCCCCGGCCTGGCCCCTTCCCTGGTAGACCCCTTACCTTCTCCATCACCAGTCCAGGTCTACAGTAAGGTAGACACAGGGTCTTGGGGTTCCAACCTGGTCCAGGGGAGCAGCCTGGAGCGTGCTGGGGGAAACACTGCTGACTAATGGGCTCAGGGACTGAGGGCCTGGGGAGCCTGATCAGGGAGCCTGGGCCTGCCTGTCCCTCGATGTCACTCCCTCAGTCTTCCCGGCACTGAATGAGGCCCAGTGTGGGCAAAGCCGCTTCATCCTCAGCAGGGGCCCCCATCCCAGGGCTTACTAAGAATCCCTACTCCCCAGGAGGCCCTCTGGGATGCTGCAGGCTCTGCCTTCTACACATCAAAATTCATCTGTCCTGCGACCCCTTCCTTCAGACCCCCTGAGAGTCAATGGGACTCAAGGAATTAATGAAATAACCAAAAATACATTTATGATGTCACCCTCAACCATGCATTGGGCACCTCCGCACCCCTCCAAAGCCCTGCCCTTGGGGAACCTGGGGACACATGGAGAGGGGCCTGCCTGGGTCCTAACAACCATTAACATGTGAACACTGACCCCCAAGTGCCGTGGAATCCTTGTGATATGGCAGGTGCCACACTTGGCACTTTACATACATATACGCATGCACTGTTCATAGTAACCTTAGAGTAGGCGCTATCACTATCCCCATTTTACAGATGAGGACACTGAGGTGTAGGGAGGGCCCTCACTTGCCCATGATCATTCAGCTGGGGGTTGGGACCTTGCACACAAGCCCTGGAGTCTGGCTGCCAAGCCCATGCTCCTAATGTCCACATGGTGCCCTCCTGCGAAGCACACGTAACAGCAGATCGTGGTTAACAACAGGTGAGGACAGAAGTGCATCAGCCTGTTGGTGCTCAGAGGGGATGAGGCCCCTGTGGATGGAACACTCAGCGAAAGGCCCTACAGGAGGGGGCATGGGAGCTCCTCAAGGCGGATCCTGAGCAGACCCCACCTGGCACCCACTCCCAGCCTGGCAGGAAGGCTGAATGAAAGAACAGCTTCCTTCCACATTCAGTACCAGGTGGACCTTCCTCTAGCCCTTGGAGGCTGCGTCCTCTGCTCAGAGAGGAGGACCAAGGACATTAGCAGGATGGGCTGCAGAGAGAGATAAGGTCTGGAGTTGAGGGTGACTCTGGTAAGGCCTTCCTGGAGGGCAGGCTGAGGAGGCAATGCTGGACTTGGTGGGGGAGGGGGTGCTGAGGGCCCGCAGGCCGGTGTGGAATGGAACCGGCCTGGCTGAGGCAAGGGCACTGGCAGTCACGTTGCACAAGTGGGCCAAGAGGTGACCTCTGCTTTGGCCTGACTTTGGCCACAGACCTAAGAATCTGGGTGCAGTTGGGCTAGAAGGGCCTTGACAGACTGCACAGCCAGCCTGTCTTGTGCAGGTGGGAAGTTGGAGATCCAGGGAGGAGGGACTTGCCTGCAGCCTCCCCATCTCCTGCTCCAACGTGTGGCCCTCTCCCCGGCTGGGAAACAGCAGGCAGGAAACGTTATCTGAGATTTCCAACCACCCAGGCGGAACCCTGAAAAGACACTTCCGAGAGAGGCATAAATTAAGACCTAGAAAAGACAGACGCTGACCTCAAAGCCCCTGACCCCCTGCTTCAGCCTCCCTTCCCAGCCCAGGCCAGTGTCTTTCCCATCGTTGCACCTTTGCTCGGCAGTTCTTCTCAGTGGGAATGGCCACCCCCACTTTCCATCTTTCTATCTCGCCAACACTCACTTTATATTGGCTGGCCAGCTCCAAGGCCTCTGGTTCCTCCGAAAATTCTCCGTGATTGCATCTACCTGCTGACCTCTCTCACTACCTTGCATGGTTCTGAACCTGAGTCTGGCTCTGATGAGACAAATGGGGTGCCGTGAAACTGGGGTTTCTTCCCTCATCCTTCCACAGGCCTGCTGCTCCTCCCCTGCCACGCTCCGAGCTCCCCGAAGGGGTGACCCTGCTGCAGGCTGCCCTCCAGTCCTCTCTGCAACCTCCAGAACCATCATACTGGAGAAGAGAAGGTCACCCAGCCCTGGGCCACAGGGCAGGCTGAAGAAGACCCCTCCACCTCATACTTCCTGCCCTTGTCACCTGCATGGACAGGGAAATGGCTTCTGTCCCTTTAGTCAGACAACCAGGCTGTGAGCTCTGCAATCTCCATGACCCTCCCCCCGCTTCCCCTCAGGGTCTTACTGGACATCTCTATCTTTCTATCTCTCCAAGACTTATTTGGTCAGAGTCCTTACCACACTCCTACCTGGGCTTATCCAGCTTCTCTTGCATGCCTCCAGTGACAGGCTGCTCACTACCTGTAGGGTCATTTCTTATCCTACCTGGGCTTGTCAAAACCTGTGTCTCTTTAGGTCAGCAGTGCCTGGTGCCAGAGGTCCTATCATTAGGCCCAAAGCTGGGTGAGCAAAACAGAGGCTGGGCAACTCACTGCCGTTGGCCACCTGGGCGTGAGACCAGCCTTTGCTCTCCACTCTGGCCAATTCTTTTGTCTGGGGCCACATGGCCTGCCTGCTCTCCCTCCTTCTGTGCGGTTTTCTTCTTCTCCCTTTCCTCCCCCCACTTCCTTGTATCTAAGGATTGCATGAGTCACTTCACTTTGAGCTGCCAGATGTCGGATGCAGTTGGGCTCAGAGTGGAAGCCAATTTTTTCCCTTTACTCAAAAAGAGCTTGGGGCTGACAAAAGCCCCCACTGTCATCCTGGGTTTTTCAGGAGGGTAGGGATGCCTGCGTCAGCGAGCGCCACTTCTCCCAGGTTCTGGCCTGCCCACCAACCAACCTCAGCTAGAGAGGGCAACTTGTCCTCTGGCTGGCACCAGGCACAGGGCCAGACCAGCTCCGTGCGGTTCAGGGCACACTCAGAGTGGCCCTCATCATCTGGCCATGCAGAGCTTTGCCAGTCTGAGAGGAGCCCAGGGCGCAGGGCCAATCCCCACTCCATCTAGGCAGTTTTCAATGAGAGCCTCCTAGGTACCCAGCTCCGTGCTGGAGCTGTGGGGGAGACAGGAAAAAATAAAGAAGGGCCTCGCCTTCAAGGAATTGGCAGTCTGTCTAGGGAGATGGAATTCATACAAACAGTGGTTCATGCGTTTCCATTTGGATTGTACATCCACTCCCAGACACGACCTCATTCAGTTCTCACGGCTCTTCAGCATGGGTGTCATCATCCCGAGATGACAGATGAGAAAAATGGGGCTCTGAGAGGTGAAGTCACTTGTCCAGGTCACATAGGTGGTTGTGGAGCTGGCCCCTCTCAAGTTCACCGGGCTCCAGAGCCGAGCATCTGGGGTCAAGTTGGAAAGGAGGGAGGGACAGCTCCCGGGAGAATAAGGCCCACTGTCCTTCCCCCTGTCTCCTCCAACTGAGGCTGGGCTCTCTCCTTTGCCGTGAGAATATACCTGTCTAGAGCACATTCCAGAAGCTCTAGGCAGGACAGAGGTCTTGTCTGTTGGGGAGTACGGAAGTGGCAGGGGACTTTCTTAGTTTGGGCTCCCTTGAAGATAAAGCCTGCAGCCAGGCCTTGGCTACAGGAAGTGTATTTGGGAGATTTTAGGAAGGGGTAGCTGGGGAGTGAGACAGGGAAGAGGAAAAGCTGATAGAAAAGAGCATTAACAGAGAACCCACTGTGGAGGGTGGGGCTCGACTCCCCTGGCATCTCCCAGGACTGGAGGGCCTAAAGGATGGAAGGCGGGGGTGTTTCAGTATTGGCTGCCATCACCTATACCTGGGGGGCTTCTCCAGGGAGGTGATGGCTCCTCTGGCCTCCAGGAAGGAAGTGGAATGCCTGGCCTCAAGTGCTGGAAGTGGACCCTGAGCTTGCACAGAGTTGCCTACCCTGGAGTGTGGCTGGGCTGGAAGTAGCTTCTGCTGCAGGGAGTTAGGCACATTTGGTTCTGGGCAACCACTTCCTGGCCCCGCTGCCACCATGGAAGGCCCTGCCTCAGTGACCCAGTGGGCACGTTTTCTCAAGCAGTAGCTGGTGGGTGCCTGGTTGGGAGCCCCACCCGGAGTCACGTCGAGAGAGAAGTAAAGATTCAGGGGAAGGAGAAGAGAAAGATGTCTACACACCGCCGATTCCTTTTGCATATGGCCACATCGGTTGCCTAAATCTCTCCCCTTCCTGTTGGCTGGCTGGTTCCTCAAGGGCAAGGATTGGTTCCCATCCATCTGTGTCCTCAGCTCCAGCACAGACGCCCAGAGGAGCCACACTGAAAAACCAGCGTGGGATCATGGCCCAGCCTCGGTTCTTGGCTGCCAAAAGTCAAATGTGGGTCTCTGGGCTCATCTCATATGGCCCTGGGTCTCCAGGACAGGGGAGACGAGGAGGAAAGCCACCCTTTCTGTGTCCTTAACAGAGTAGGGTCTCTGGCTCATAAAGCCCTGGGATCCCGCTCCCCCTCTTCTCTTTCCACTTGATTACTTCTCTCTGGAATGAAGTAGTTTCAGGCTGCCAAGTGTTTTGGGGAAAATATCCTGTATAAGAAAGACACATTCCCTCCATAAACTTGTATTGTGTTTTTGATTGTCTCCCATAAAGGAAGAGATGTATCTTCCAGTTTATGTTTACGACTGTGTAGATAAAAAAATAAAATCAATTCTTTCACTCTACATTTTTTCAGCCAAACTTCCCCCAGCAGCCTTTCTGCGGGGCCAACAGGCTCATGCCCAGAACTCGGGGCTGGAGGTTCCTCTGCCATCTGCAGGCAAGCAGGAGAGGCCACAGCCTTGGGCTGGCTGCGGGCCTGGCACAGGAAGGGAACTTCTTGTCCCTGCTTGATTTCTGAGCCAAGTTGGCTCCGGGAAGGCAAGGGGTTGGCCGAGAGAGGGTGGCCGGCAGGGAACTAGGAGGCAGCCCCAGCCTGCACCAGCACCCTTCACCAGGCTCAGTGAAGCCTCTGATGGAGGCAGCAGGGAGCTCTCCCCGACTAGCCTCAAGTGCTGCTGCCTCCTACATGAAGCCTTCCTGATTGTCCAAAGTAAACGGAATTCCTTGATCTGTCAGCTTCCTTGCTGGAACCTCTCCATTGATTTCTGTCTGCTCCAGGGTCATTCGGAGTGCTGGCTGCCTGGTGGTGGAAAGCAGAGCTCCCCTATCAGAACATTCCGGTTCAAATCTTAGCTCTTGTCTTCCTTACTGTATGACCGTGAGCAGTGTACTTAACCCTTCTGAGTATCAGTCACCTCGAATGGCAGATGAGGGGTATTTTGAGGGCTGTGGTTGGGTTTCAGACCACACCTTCCTCCCTGCTTTCTTTCTCTCCACATCACTTAGCGCCATCTCACATCCCATGCCTCATTTTGTTCAGTGCCTGTCTGCCCTCACTCCAGGAGGCAGGGGTGCCTGTGTGTTGCTCACTGCTGTATGCCTGGCACAAAGAGGAGGCTCCATGGAGCCGATCGGATGGAAGTCGCAGGACAAGCACCAGGCTCTGCGTCGGGGCACAGTACATGTTGGCTCTGTGCCCTCTCACATCTGGAGTCCGCGATTTGGCATGGCAGGCAGGGGAAGCCCCATCCATCCAAGGCCAAACCTGAAGGTGGCCCAAACCTGCTGCTGTCCCCAGCAGCAGACTGCAAACCATTTGGGGACAGGGACTGTTTCTTGCCATTCCAGGGTCCTCAATGCTTATCAAGGGGCTTGCTCATAAGGGGCCTCTTGGGATCAGAATTTCTTCCTGTAAGAGGCCAGAGAACTGATGGAGGGTAGTTTTAGTCTAAACCACGCTGGCAGGTGCTAGGCTGTGGGCTGCCCTGTGTCTGTCACCAAGCTCCGCCCAGATGAACCAGGCACAGGTCACCAACTCAGCTCGAAGCTCACATGAGCCTCAGTTACCTGGTTCCAGTTTGCCAAAAGGCATTCCGACTCCAAGGTGGAGTGGGAAGGCCGCTGGCTACTGTGTCTGGCAGGCTTGATTCTGGAGAGTAAACTGGGACTGGACCCAGCCTCTTTGAGTCTCACTTTTGACATCTGTAGAATGGGCGCGGGTGGAGATTTCAAGCAGGAAGGGAGTTCTCCAGTGGGACCCACCCTCCTGGCAGCCCCTTGACTTGCCGCAAGTTCCGGCAATCACCCCTCACCTCCCTCTACCTTTCCTCAAACCCTTTCCAGCCTTTTATTTTATCTAATCCTCATGACAGATTGCTGGAAAAGCCACCAGGAGTTATTATGCTCATTGTAAAGATGAAGAAACTGAGGCCAAGAGGCAAAAATTATGCTTGGAGGTGGGGGGGGTCCCCCAGCAGCCTGAGGCCAGATAGACAGTTCTCCTGCCTGCCAGGCAAGACCCTGCACCAGCTCCAAGGGTCTGGAGGGCTGCAGCAGGGCCCTGGGGGGCTGCCCCTGTCCCCCTCCCTCCCTCCCAGCTCCACTGGGGGGCCTGATGGGCTCTTCTCGCTCTGCCTTCTAATTGCTTGGAAACAGAGCTGACGGCAGTGGGAACAGCTCAGCCGCTGCTGGTCTCATGACTGGAGGCTTTTGTTTGTTCACAGAATCATATTTTTACACTCTGGCTTCCGCTAATTTATGCCGCAGACTGAGCTCTCCCTTGCCGAAGATCGAGTTTGGGAGGGTGGGGAGTTGATTCCTGGGTTTATTTAGTCATCTTGGAGCCTATCAGAAGCCAAGCAGGGGATAAATTAACAACAACAAAAAGTAAGAATAGCCAGGCTCGGGGTTTATCTTCTGGCGGTTCCCTGCTCCAATAGGCCCGCCGTGTTCCCTCAGCTCATCCGCTGAAGGAAGCTTCGCTGGGAAAATTAAACGGCTCCTCATTTAAGATGGAGCAATCAGCCCTGAGCTAGTCGCTGCTCAGCACCTATGGGAGCTCATCCCAGCTCAGCTCTAAAGGGAGAGGGAGGAGGGGAAGCCTCAGAGCACCCCCAACACATACACACCCACACACACACACACACACACTGTAGCTGCTACATCGTTCTGTGTGAAATGATGAAGCTCAGGTGCACAGCTGCAACATCCTGTAGGAGATCGGGCTCCACTGGAAGCAATCCAGGAGGGCTTCCTTGAGGAAGGGACCCAGGGATCTGAGGATGGGAAAGGGGAGTCTGAGCCTGACCCATAATGGGGCAAAGGCAGGGATGGGGACAGCACTGCCAGGAAGAAGGGTGGAAGGGGAAGAAGGCCTTTTGGGGAGTCTAAATTTTTGCAACATCTCTCCTGAGATGGGCTCTTCCTCTACAAGTGAGGTTTGGGGCAAAATCACTCTGCACCTACTGCAGATAAATCGAGGCCTGGTGCTGATGAAAGGGTGTGGAAGGACCTCCCCTCAACTCTCGTAAGCTCCAGGAACATAAAAGAATTGTCTTGCACTTAGGAACTGAGCCCGGAAGGGCCTGAGAAGGCCTGTGGAGGTCAAGTTCATGCCCACAAGGTCATGAGATCAGGGAGAGGGGATTGCTGGGGGTAAGGGAGAGGGAGCCAGGCCTGTGCCTCAAAGTTGGCACGTAGTAAGTGCACAAAAGATGTTAGTTCTTGGCTCCATCTTTCCCTCTCAGGACACATGTGGCTACCTTGTCACCTGCCATGCCCTCCAGGGCCAATTTTGCCAGTGGGCACAAACCCGCTGATTGTATTCACCCATCCATCCACCTTCCTACCTACCACTCTACCTTTCATCATCCACCCCTTCATTCATCTACCCACCCATCCACCCATCATTCCACACCCAGCCTCCAATGCCGCCAGCTCCTACGCAGTGGAAACAGTGGAACTCAGCACAGAGCCTCACCAGCAACCCGGCTGGCTGCCTGGAGGTCTCTCATGGTGGCGTCTACTTTGAGAAAGTACCACGGCTCTGGCTGCCAGCTCTGGAGACACAGGAATCTGCTTTGGTGAGCTGGGTGCTGAGGAGATTCATCTCTCTGTGACAGATTCGCATTTACCAAGCTCACAGGGACTGATATTTATATACATACCCCGATGCCAATTTATTAATTTATAATAAGAAATGCTACTCAAGTGCAGCGGATGTTTGTCTTGGCAGAATAGCATCGCTCCCAGTAGGCAAGCTACAGTAGGAAGTCAAATTATCATCAAAACGCTGGCTTAGGAATTCACAATGAGAAATAGAACTTCTGAGGGTTTTCTGGGTACATGTATACTCCTGGGTCTGCGTTTTCTCCCCAAAAGCAAGTTACAAGAGAAGACGATCCGAAGGCTCTTTGGTGAACTGGAATTGGAGAGCTGGGGTGGCACGGGGTTGCTGGTTGTATGATTTGCTATCTGATGGCCTGATGCACCCATCCCATCACAGCCCCAGATCTGTCTCCAGCATCCTCTGGCCTGGAGGTCATCGAGTTCCCACCCCCACCACCTAGTTTTTAGACAGCCTGCAAGCCAAGAATGGTTTTTACATTTTTAAATGATTGAGGGGGAAATGAGAAGAAGAATAATATTTCATGACATGTGATAATGACATGAAATTCAAATTTCAGTGCCCCAAAATAAAGTTTTAATGGAACGCAGCCACATTTGTTCATTACATATCATCTACGGCTGCTTTTGCACTGCAACTGCAGAACTGAGACGTGGCAACAGAATGTTTAGCTTGCAAAGCCGAAAATATTTCCCCGTTGGCCCTTTATAGAAGTCAGCCGACCCCTCTCCTTTTGGGGGCCTTTGTCCCTTTACTGAGCTGCTGCTATGCTTCCGCTCTGTTGACCTGAGATGGTCCACAGATCGCTCGGCCTTCACAACTCAACAAACTACCAGCTTTGTTTGAAACTTTATGAGAGGTGAAAGGCTGGTGGAGAAGACTGTGGTCTCTCCAGCGGCTCAGGTTTCAGGTACCTTAGGCAGGCTGTTGGTTTCCAGGAAGAATGTTCTCTGATGGAGAATGAACGGCACCACCGCGACCCTGCGGCCTTCCTCTGCTTTAAGACTGTGAAGCATCGTCTGGAGTTCTTAAGAGGCAGCTGTGTGGGAGAGAGAGAGAGAAAAAGAAGAGGAGGCGAGGGAGGGGAAGGGGAGAGGGAGCAAAGAGACAGAACAAGGAGCCCAGGAGAAGGCGGGAGGGGAAGGAGAGAGATTCACCGCCCTGTAGGAAGCATTCAAAGCGTTCAAATGGCAGTGGCTCCAGGCCCATCAACTCATTCCTCCAGAACTCCTTTGTCCTGAGCCTGGGAGGCGTGGGTGAGCTTGTCCAGGAGTGCCCAGGGTGGTATGGGCACAGCTGGGTGCTCGGGCAGCCAGGTTCTGGGTACTGCCTCCCACAGTCCTTCTGCCCAGCTGGGGATTGGGTTTCTGTCTCCTCTTGAGCAGCTGGGGAGGCGGTGCAGGATTCAGCTTGAGCTTTAGGGGCACTCAGGATGACAGGCTCCTCAAAGATAGAGAAAGGGGGGCTCTGTCTGCATTTGGTGGCGCCTGTCCTGCAGTCCAGAGCCAGCTCCCACCCTGACTCAGCTGGCTCCTGCTGGCCTTGAATGTAGACCCTGGGCAGGCAGTGCAGATCACACAGAGGTGCCAGGGAAAATGGGGCACTGAACCCGGGTGTCTGAGATCCTTGCTTGAGGCAATGTACCCTGCTCAAAACTGACAGGAGAAAATAAACCCTGGTTGGTTTCACACCTGCTTCACTTTGCCAGGCTTCCAGAGGCCATGGACAGAAGGCTGTAATTAAACAAATAAAGCACAGAGAAGAAAACCTTTAAAACAAGAATTAAACAAACAAAGCAAAGAGAAGACAACTTTTAAAACAAGCTGTCTGGGCCGGGCGCGGTGGCTTACGCCTGTAATCCCAGCACTTTGGGAGGCCGAGGCGGGCGGATCACGAGGTCAAGAGATAGAGACCATCCTGGCCATGGCGAAACCCTGTCTTTACTAAAAATACAAAAATTAGCCGGGTGTGGTGGCGCGTGCCTGTGGTCCCAGCTACTCGGGAGGCTGAAGTGGAAGAATTGCTTGAACCCAGGAGGCGGAGGTTGCAGTGAGCCGAGATTGTGCCACTGCACTCCAGCCTGGCAACAGAGCAAGACTCCATCTCAAAAAATAAAAATAAAAAAACAAGTTGTCCACTGGAAAGCACATTGATTACCTTTCCTGCTACTGGCATAGACCTTAAGCTGGAAGGGATGGAGAAGTCAAGGCCTCAGGTTCTAAAGAGCCAGGCACAGCCATGGCAGGTCTTAGGCCTCCTGACCTTGAGTCCAGGACTTCTGTCTCTACAGAGAGGCAGTGTAACAACACGTAATGGTGAGGACCTTGGGCTCTGGTGTCAGAAAGACATGAGTTCAATGCCCCCTCCATTCCTGGACAGTGCGAGTTTCAATCTCCTTTATGAAATGGGAATGTCACAAAGAAGACTGACCTCACAGGTTGTTCCGAGGAATTAAAAAGAGACTCCTTGTCAAGTGTCTGGCACATGTAAGTGGCCAACATGTGTTAACTTTAAAAAGTCTCTGCCAGGAGCGGAGGCTCACACCTGTAATCCCAGTACTTTGGGAGGCTGAGGCGGGCAGATCACTTGAGGTCAGGAGTTTGAGACCAGCCTGGCCAACATGGTGAAACCCCATCTCTACTAAAAATAGAAAAACTACAGGCAGGCGCCTGTAATCCCAGCTACTTGGGAGGCTGAGGCAGGAAAACTGCTTGAACCTGAGAGGCAGAGGTTGAAGGGAGCTGAGATCGTGCCACTACACTCCAGCCTGAGTGACAGAGCAAGATTCTTTCTTAAAAAAAAAAAGTCTTTATTTTGCATTAGATGCTGCGGTTAGAGAATTGAACAAAACCCTGTATGCAAGGAGGCCCCAATTTAGTGGGGGAGAGATATCGACTCACTGTCGTGGAAGATATGGGGTGCTGTGGGGTGACCAGAGGAAGGGAACCAGAGGTCACTTCACAGAAATGGCAGGTACACTAACTCCTGGAGGCAGAGCCATTGTTCCTCAGGTGGAGAAGTGGAGGGAAGAACATTCCTGAACATCAGGCAGACGGCCCGACACAAGCAGAGGCAGAAAGAAACGTATCCTTCCCAGGTGTGAGGCTGCCTCGCTGGGCAGTCCTGGGGGGATTCCCTTTGCCAATGAAGAGTCGCTGTTTGGCCTCCCATGGCTTGAGCGCCTCCTACCCTCCCTCCAGTGTCAGCTCTGGGAAGGCAAACTGGTTCAATATTTGCTGAAGCCAAACACCATTTTGTTTCAGCAAATTTTCTGACGGAAAAAATAATTCTGTAATGAGGTCCCAAGTTAAATATACTTGGCGTTTGGATTTGTCTGGCCCTACGCTTTGCCAGATGAGATAGAATTGCGATATGAGGATAAGGGGCATTAGCCTAGGTATGAGTGTATGAAAGGCTCCTTCACTGTCTCACCCTCCCCAAAGCCCTCCTAGATTTTACCCGCATGGGCACACACACAGATAGACCCCCCCGCCTCACCACTTCCTAGCACTATTTATCTTACATTCAGAATTTCTCTCACACCCCCACCCAAGTGCCCTGCCACAAATAGTTAAGCACAGTTACACTCACCTCTGAGCATATGCAGTCTCCCAGATTTGCCACGTTATTGCTTCTGTGCACGTGTGCATGTGTGCACACACACACACACACACACACACACTGGGTTGTTCTGAGTGTTTCCTTAGGCCAGTGCTACTTCTAATAACCTTCCAGATGCTGGAAAACAGAAGATTTGGGGGGTCTGGGACCTATGAAGGACCCCAGCCTCCCATTTGCTGCTGTCTGCTTCCCCCAGGCTGGGAGGGCACATGCAGTTCTCCTTCCCAGCCCTGGCTGTGCAGACCCCAGAACTGTGGGCCCCTGCTCTGATCCTGGGCCCACTCAGAGTGGGTGGAGGCACTCCAGGAACACTCTGTGGCCAGAGCCCAGGGAAGACTCCATGGGAGGCAGTGGAGTCCAGTGTGTCTGGTTCAGAGGGGCCCGTGGACTAAAATCATGTCACTGTCAGGCTCCATGGAGATGTAGTTGGGTCTGACAGTCCTTGACTTACCTGTGCTTAGTCTGCAACCCTGAAACCCCTGACGCTCTGCCCTCTGCCAGCCCAGCCACCCACAGCCCTGGGCACTACCTCAGCTGAGACGGACTCAGGAGAAGGAGGAAGGAAGGGAAGAGAAGGGGCAGAGACCCAGTTCCAGAGCTAGAGACACCGCCTCAGACACGTGGACCCAGACGGGTTCTGGTTTTCAGAATTAAACCTGGAAACTCTGGACTCTGCCTATGTCTGTCTTCCTGCCTCTGGCACCTCTCCCAGCCTCAGACACCTCTGCTGATGGGTGAGCGTGCCCCTGCTCTGGGGTCAGAAGGGAGGGGTGTCATCCACCTGGCAGATGCTGACTCGCATTCACAGCCTGTCACCCCTCAGAGCAGGCTGCACCTGGGCCGCTAAGATGTGCTGGCAATTTTTGTGGTGGAAGTGTGATGTCACAGGTATGGGGACTTCCTGGATCCCAGAGGAGTGGCAGCTGGGAGGGAGGCCTGCGTCTGCTCCACTGCTTAGCTCCAATGGTCCCTGGTCAGGGCTGGTCTCCAGGGTCACCAACAGCTTCCTCTTTCCATTGGCCTGCCCGTCCTGCAGGGGAGGAGTCCAAGCATTTCTCAGCATCCCAGTGTGCCTAGGCCTGAGCCAGGGAGTTCTCGGGACAAAGCTCACCTACGGTAGGAAGATTCCTGGGCCCTGGACCCGTTGGGAAGATGGGTCTTTCCCACAGGGTGATGTCCAGTCAGGTGCCCAACCCTGAGTGCCCCAGGGATTCTGAGATGAGGATTCTCCATGGAGGTCCAGTGGTCAGGGAAGCCTTAAGAGGAGGAAGATTTGGACAAGAGGAGGGGCATCCTAGCCAGAGGTTATAGGAGCCAAGACTTAGCGGCCAGGGTGACAGTGAACACCCCTTTCAGGGCTCACCGTGAGCCAGGCCTTGTTCCAGTGCAACAACTAAAGCACAAAGAAGTTAAATAACTTGCCCAAGGTCACACAGCTTGTTAGTGACAAGGCTGGAATGTGACCCCAAGTCAATCTAGTGCCAGAACCATGCTTGTAGCCACTTGGCTCTACTCTGTATGTAGAAATTACCTGGCTAGCGGAAGGGTTTAGGGTGGGGGAAGTTGGCAGAGGCATGGGGAGGGAGTTGTAAAGGGACTGAAATGCTAAAGAGAGGATTTGAGAGCTGATCTGATGGGCAGCAGGGAGTAGGAGAGGTGACCACCCCTGCATGTCCCCTATACACTTCCCCAACTATATCAGCCCATCCCTTGCTCCTGCCAGCTTGGAGGAGGAGGGGATGTTGCAGGCGACCTGAGATGCCTTTTGCTTTGTTGGTCCAACCCCTTCCCTTCTTCTAGTAACAGAGTTCCTTTCCTCAGGGACCTGCCAATCACAGAATACTCCCGCCCACAGGGATGGGCAGGTGACCCAAGCATGGCCAGTCAACATCCCTTGAAAATTTAGAACCCAGGAAAGATAGCTCTTCTCTGCAGGTAGCTCTGGGCAGAGAGAACCCTGGGGCAGCCTGTGGGCAACATGCTGGCCTGTGGAGAGGGCTGGAGGAGAAAAGGAGGCTGGCAGCCAGCGGAAGTTGGGGAGACCCCGAGGGGGTGGCCGTGCGGCTTAGGAGTCTCACTTTCAGTCTCCACGAGGCGTGCTGCTCCCCTGGCCTTCCCCACCACTTGGTTTTGTGATCCAGTAACATCTTCTTTGTGCCCACCTGGCTCAAATTGGGTTTCCATCATTTGTTACAAGGGCCCTAAAAGGTAGTGCCTCCTAGACTGGAGGAGAAGGGACCTGTGAGAGCCCTAGTGTAGTCTCTCTGCAGAACTCAGGGGCCCCTGATGGATAGCCACTCACCTCTTTCAAGATGGGGAGATTGCCCTGGGCATATGCGTTGTCCAAGTCCAGTTTGGAGGATGCTGGGATCAGGGATGAACGGGACAGTCTTTGCCCTGAGGCTCTAAGCCTGACCTCAGACAGGCAGCACCCAACATAGCAGAATGGAGCCTGGATGGTGCAGAGGTATCACCCCCAGCCAGCCCCCAGCCCCAATCCCGAGCTGCCTCCATAGAAACTTTTGAGGGATGAGGGGGAAGACTAGACCTGGAGACCCAGAGTCTATCTGGCCTGGCTGCCTGCCCCAGCCCTGGGAAAGAGCCTGGCCCATCTCTGAGCAGATGTGCCAGCCTGGGCCAGGCACAGCAAACACTGTTTGCTGGTCTTCCCCGGGTGTTGACCACCAGCCCTGGCTACTGTTCAGCAGCAGGGCCTGCCTCCAGACTATTTAGGGAGGTTCTGGAAAAACAGCAACAGTGCAACAAAACCTCAACACAGAATCATTGGAGCTGCCGTCCTTTCCATGAGCCAGTCGTTCCTCCCACAGTGCCAGCCCAGCTGCCCTCTGGTCCCTGCGTCCCAGGTGGCTGTGCCGATGTTTGCAGCTGTGTGCTCCAGGAAAGGGGCCCGTGGTCCAGCTATGCCCTCACCTTCTTCTGTGTGCCTTCCACCCTCTGTTCTGTTCCAGGGGTCTGGCTGATTTCCTCATGCCTCTATCTCCCCACCTCTCAGACAACGGGCTCTCTCAGATAGATGCTGGAGGCCCAAACCTGGCCGACTCCATTTCCCAGATCAGCTGCTGCACCCAACCCCCTCTTCCCCTTCTAAGCTGACCAATTTCTCTCTCCCCTTAAAAATAGTTTAAAAAAAATGTTTCCTAAATCCTGGAGCACAGGAGTTTGGTGATTGTTCATGGATATTTGGGCCAGCTGTTTCCTGTGCTGGAGTTCTGGCAGGGTAGCGGTAAGGGAGGGGAGAGGAATTCAGGCCCAGGGAGGGAGGGAGGGAGGCCCTTGGTGGGCTCAGCACAAGAGAGGATACTGTGTGAATCCCTGCCACGTGGCAGTTCACGCTGGGGATATAGGCTCACTCAGGAGCTGCGATGCCAAGAGAACAAATTGTGGCAACACGCTCCATTTGGCTTTTGGACTTAAAAGTGTAACCCAAAGGGCAACTAACAAATTATGAATTGTTCTTCCTGGCTGCCTAGGCTTGGTCCCAGCCCCCTTGTGTGTGTGCCTGTGCGTGCACATGTGAGTGCGTGCATACGGTTATGTGTACATGTACTTGGCCCAGTGTCTGCTTCTGAGCTCACACGTGCACACGAGCAGGTAAACATGCCAAGGCTTGGCCACATCTGCCCATCTCCTGCTCGTGCCGAGAGCTAATCTACAGCAAAGCTGAGGAGTTTGAAGATTCTGAGGCTGGCACCTCCATGGACCCCTTACTGTCCCTGGCCCTTGCCCCTTTCCCAGCCAGGCCCTCTGCCCTTCCCTTCTGTACTGGAATTCCCATGAGGTGTCTCTCCTGATTGACAGATGCTCAATTTAATTCAATTTGTGGGTATATGAAGAATACTGTTTATAAATGCAATAAGGTCAGAGGACATAACCAGAGGGCCTGCCCCCTCTTCCTCGCCTGTGTTGCTGCTGAGATATGGCCATGAATCTCTGGGGCATTCACCAGGCCTGCAACCCTGGCCTCTCTAACCCGTTCACCATCCTGGCCTGAGCTCTGTCTGTCCTGAGCCTGGGGCCCACCACAGAAAGGATCCAGTGACATTTGAGGCCCTGAGATGTGGTTCCCCAGCTGAGCCAATTGACCCTCACAGACGCAGATAACATTTTATCCCCAGGGGCATCTCAGGCCATGGGCCTGGGATCGGTTTTTAGTGGTAATGGATTCACTTCTTGATTGTGTTTTGCTTTGATGGAAACTCAAATAATGTGTGTCTCCCTCCACACATGGCAGTTAAAACTGCAGTGACTGGACAGGGAGGACCCTTGCAAGTCATTTTGCTCACTCAAGCTTTTAAAACTCCTGCCTCCCTCCGCTAAATATGAAAGTCTCATCCTTGCCTTTAGTGGTAAGAGAGATTTCTAAATTATTTCACTTTTGGTTGTAGTAGGTCGAAACATATCAGCCCCGAATCTCTGGGAGCTGTAAATGTTACCTTGTTTAGAAAAAGGGTCTTTGCAGATGTGATTAAGTTAACGATCTTGAGAGTAGGAGATGCTGTCGGATTAACTAGATGGACCCTCAATGCCATCACATGTATCCTTACAGGAGGGAGGAAGAGGGAGATTTGACCTATACACAGAAGGAGGGCAATGTGACCCCAGAAGCAGAGGCTGAAGTGATGTGGCCACAAGCCCAGGAATGTCAGCTGCCAGCAGAATTTGTAGGAGACCGGAAACAGCGCCTCTGTGAGAGCCTGCAGAGGGAGTGTGGCTGTGCTCAAGTCCTTGGTTCCAGCACAGTACTATCTATTGCAGACTTAAGGTCTCCAGAACTGTGAGAGAATCAGGTTTCCGTGAGAAGAGGGTCACTTCTCAGACTATCCCAGACAAGCCTGTGGAGACTCTGGACCTATTGCCTCATATCAGGTGCCTGTTACAATGGACCCCTTTGCTTCCCCCACGCCCGGCACATCCCTGCCTGCAGCCTTAAAGCCTCAGGGAGCAATAACCTAAGGAGAGGGATGCAGGGCAGAGTTTAGAATCAGACAGTCTTGCGTTCCAATACTGGCCCTGTTATTTGCCAACTGAATTTGCTTGGGCAATTGATTTCACCTCTCTGACTTGGGGATTGCATCTGCGAAATTAAGAAAACGTTCTCTGAGTCCTTGGGAGGCATGAGGGTGGAACTGTGCCCAGTAATAGTGGCCATTTTTTATTTGGCTGGGGAAGAGATTCACAGCATGTACTTTTGAGTAGCAAAAGCTGACATAGAAAAGCCAGGAGATCAAAGAATTCAGAGAGGCTGTGTTGGGTCATGGACAGCTGAAATGACTGAGGAGCAGAAGCTGTGTAGGAGCAGAGATGGCCAGTTGGAGGCAGGACAGAAGAAAGCAGGAAGGATGACATTCAAATGCCTTATGGAGGTCTCCTCGGCCCTGTGTGACTGCCCTGCTCACTGCTCTGGCCCTGTCTAGCCCTGCTTCTCCAGATCTGCTGTGTCCGGCCTCACGGGCCCTTTTATCATTCTCTCAGTGTTCCAGGCTCCTTCCCACTTCTGGGAGCGTGCTGTGCTTCCTTATCACCCAGCTAAACTTACTTACCATTCAGTCTCAGCTTAAATATCACTTTTTCAAGGAAGCTCTCCCACAAAGACAGTTTCCCAGTTCTGTGCTCATCAGCATAGGTCACTGGTTCGTTAACACTGGACTATGTGCCTACCTGCCTACCTGCCTCTGTCCCATCGGTGGCAGCCAGGTGAGGGGACTGCTGATGGGACAAAGCATGGGGCTCAGGGTCTGTGGTAGGGAGGCCTTTCTTGGATGCAGCTCTGAGCATGCAGGTACCATGAGGCATGTCCAAGGCATATAGAGAGAAGACAGGGAGGTCAGTTGATAACTGACTCTGGTGACCACAGGGTCCCTATTGACCAATAACTCCACATCCACTCTCTGCCAGGGGATACCTGTGATGGGGAAGGGAGTAATTTGCCTAAAGCCATTCAAAGGATGAAGGCAGTGCTGGTCTCCTGACCTCTGCTAAGGATGCCTTCCAGTGCCCATGGGCTGCAGAGAGAGGAGCTGGGCTAATGAGAACTGGGACAAAAATCGGGAGCCCAGGGCTCTGTGGCTGAAAATCCAGAGAGGAGGAAGGTGGGTTTATGTGAAAGCACTGGCAGGGACCTCCTGGGTCAATGTGACCTCAGGCTGCCCATGTCTGGGCTGCCTTCTCCTCGGCCAAGCTAGCCAAGGTAGCCCTGCATGTGCCCAGACTTCCAGTGCTGGGAAGGAAAGGACGGCTGTGAGTCTTGGCTGTTAGCATCTCGAGTCCTTATATCCTTTTTCTTGTTTCATTTTGTTGCCTTGTTAAATGAAAAAGAAGTCTCAGCCAGGCGCTGTGGCTCACACCTATAATCCCAGCACTTTGGGAGGCCAACCAAGGTGAGCAGATCACCCGAGGTCAGGAGTTCAAGACCAGCCTGACCAACATGGACAAACCCAGTCTCTACTAAAAATACAAAAGTAGCTGGGCATGGTGGCAGATGCCTGTAATCCCAGCTACTCGAGAGGCTGAGGCAGAATTGCTTGAACCAGGAGGTGGAGGTTGTGGTGAGCTGAGATGATGCCATTGCACTCCAGCCTGGGCAACAAGAGCAAAAATCTGTATCAAAAAAAAAAAAAAGAAGAAGAAAATGAAAAAGAAAAGAAAAGGAAAAAAATCTCTTCTAGCTGGACCCACATGGCCTGTCCTGAGGGTAGAAGCCAGATCACCAAAGGAGGGATCTGGAAAGTCGACAGGGGTGTTCTGCAAACGGTGGGTGAGTCACCTGTCTCCACCTGGGGAAGCTGCTGGTGCACTGTGAGGGTCTTTGCAGGACCCTCCTCTTTTGGTTACGAGCCTCTCACAGAGCTCCCTTATTTCTGCCCCCACCCACCCAATCTGCTTTACCATGCGGGCCACTGAGTGAGGTTGCAGCCCCAGTCCTTCTGTCTTTGAGGGAAGGACATTTTCTTCATGACTAGAAGGTGTGGCGCCAAGTGCTAGGGCTGTGGGCTCCATGGGGAAGCAGGGGACTAAGGGAGACTTAGAACCATTAGTGCTTGGGGTAAGCCCGGTGCCCTGGATGGAATGGGAGGAATGAATGATGGGCCATGAGCCAGGGAGTGGGCGGGGTCCGGGTCCAGTTCTGACCACTTTTGTATCTAGGGTCTGGTGTTAGGTTGGGGGTGGGGGTGGTGTCATTCATTGGCTCAAATCAGTTCTGTTGTGCCCCTAACTCCTTAGAGACCAGACAGGGGTTTCCTGCGGTAGCCACATCTCCTCCCCACGGGGACCAATGGCGTGCTCTGTGGCTGAGCTGGCACCTCGGCTCACCTCCCTCCGTCAGGATAAGAGGCCTGGGTGGGGGACCGGCTGGCCTGGTTATGCCCTTTACAGATAAAGGGGGTAGACACAGAGCAGATAAACTAGGCCAGGGACTTGCCGGCACCCCTGCTCCCCCAGCTAGCATAGGAGTGGCTGCTGCAGGAATGGAGGGCCCAGAGAGGGGCCTTGGGCCCAGCAAAATAGCTCCGAAGCCATGCAGGTCAAAACCCTGGGCTGCCTTGTCCCCCCAGGCAGCAGCAGGGCTGGCGAAGCAGGAGGAGAAGGCAGGGCAGGCCTGGTGCCCTCCAATCCTCAGCCAGCACCCCGGCCCAGGCCTGCCTCTGCTGGTCCCACCATTAGCATGTGGGTCATAACTCAGGCTACACAGCATCCTGGGCCATCTGTCCTCTTTCGGGGACAGTGTGTGACATCCTGTTCCTATGTATCAGGCCACCTGAAAGCGGCTGTGCGGTCCTACCCCAACATGGTGTTCCCCTTCACTCCCTGGCCCTTGGCAGGAGGATTGAGCCCAGGGAATGAGGCCTGGGAGGGCCGAAGTGGTCTGGGCAGCTGCCCGGAGGAGGCATGTGAAAGACAGAAGGACTCTGGAGAGGGAGGCAGACTCAGGGGAGGGATCCCAGGAGAAGGGAGATGCACCCTCTGCAGAAGGAAAGATGATGTGGAAATGCCTGGTGTTCGTGGAGCCCAGGTGGCCTTCATCCTAGGGGAGGGAGCAGGAAGGATCCCTGTGCAAGGCCTTGAGTGATCAGCCATGAGAAGAGGATTCGTCTTCAGGGTAGAGAAGGATCACCCTGGCCTTCCAGAGCTGGTGCGGACTCTCCCTGCACACTTGCTCTCACTTCCCTCCAGGGTTGCCAGCTAGCCCCCTTCCTGGTGCTGCTGCTGCTCCTCCTCTCTTTTGAGGACTCTGATACTGGGCTCAGGCTCCAGCTCCTTTCTATGGACTGAGTGAAACCAAATGGGTGGGTTCGCTGACAAGGGGCAGGAGGCACCAGGGCACAGTGGGTTGGAGAGGAGGCCAGTTCCAAAAGTTGGGAGGTCTGGGCTCCAACCCCACTCTATTCACTGCCTCCTCCCTGAGTAAACCAGGCACTCTCCCTGGCCTCAGATACTGCTGACAGCCATCAGGATGCCAGCTTCTCCTGGGGCCGCACCAGCGTGGAGCTGTGGCACAGACCGGGAGTGAGAGCTGGTCTGTCCTGCAGCTGCTGCAGAGAGCAGCCTCCCATCCTGGGGGCAGCGGCCGTGTGGTCTGTGTTTCTCAGTGTGTCTCTGCCTCTGCTTCTCTCTCCATTTTCCTCTGTCTATCTTGGTAGTTGCTTTCTTCTTTCTTATCTTCCTCCTGGACCCTGGAGATCCCTGTAATCCTGCTGTCAATCTCTCCTTCCCTTTTCTAGTTTCTTTTCCCTACCGTCTCCCTCACCTCCAAACACACCCAGCCAGTTCCACATGTGCTGCACTTCTCTTGGAAGCAGCTCTCATGGCTGTCCCCTCTTAAGGCTGCCACCCTGGTTCAGACACCCAGTGGCCTATGTCTTAAATTGCTCCAGAAATCTCCAACGGCTCCTGTTTCTTTCTTGGCACCACTGCCAAAATATTTTCCCAGAATACCATTTCTCCTTGTCTCTCCCTAGGTCAAAAACTAAGCATAATTCGCCTGTGCCTTGAGTGCAAACGATTCCTCTTAGATCTCAGACCCTCTGTTCTCTGACTGGATCCCCCAAGTTAGGGCAAGGAAGAGGCTGGCATATGGCCTGTCAGAGGTAGGGCACTGCATACAGATAAGGGGGCTTGGGAGTTGGGGCTAGCTTGGAGAGGGTAGGGGCTTCCCCAACAGGTGTTGGAGGAGGCATTGCTGAAACCAGAGGCAGAATTGTAGCTGGAAGGAACCAGGAAGTACCCCAGAGAATGTGCTGAGGCAGAGTGGCAATAGAGGTGCCAGGATACTGGGGCCATGACTGGAGAATCCAGGTGGGACAAAAGAATTTCTGCATCTAGGCCAGGCACGGTGGCTCATGCCTGTAATCCCAGCACTTTGGGAGGCCGAGGCAGGTGGCTCACCTGAGGTCAGGAGTTTGAGACCAGCCTGGCCAACATGATGAAACTCCGTCTCTACTTAGCCGGGCTGGTGTCAGGCGCCTGTAGTCTCAGCTACTCAGGAGTCTGAGGCAGGAGAATTGCTTGAACCTGGGAAAGCGGAGGTTGCAGTGAGCTGGGATCTCACCACTGCACTCCAGCCTGGGCAACAAGAGTGAAACTCTGTCTCAAAAAAAAAAAAACACAGGAATTTCTCCACTAAAGCTGTTCTCTAAGGTCAGCCATCAGAACTGCATTCCTGACCCAAGAACCTGTGTGGTCCCGGGGCCAACACAACGTGATGTCGATAGAGTCAGAGGCTAGTCTTTCTGATGCTACAGGGCTCAAGAATTTATTTTTATTTTTTTGAGACAGAGTTTCACTTTGTTGTCCTGGCTGGTCTCAGACTCCTGGCCTAAAGCAATCCTCCCACCTCAACCTCCCAGTGTACGGATTATAGGCATGAACCACTGTGCCCAGCTGATTTCCAGGACTTTACTGGGACGTCGCAATGTGAGATTTCACAGTTTATGAGGTCTGGCCCGCCTTTGCCAGGATATACCAGACATGCTGAATCCTTTGACCGAAGAAACACTCAAATATTTACATTAGACAATTCTCACCTGTGATCATGGTGACGCTACCAAACTAGTTTTGAAGTAATGGCCTCCCCCAGCTTCAGAACGTGCTCTAGGCCCATTGGGAACACATCTCAGGCTAGGGACGGCTTGAGACTAAGTTGGCCCAGGTTATACAGTGATGCTGCTCTTCTATTTGGTCGGTGCTGAGTGGAGACAGAGAGTGGATCAGAGGATCCTAGGAGACCCCTTCTTCATACTGCTCTGCTTCTATCACTGAAGTGATTTCTGAGGATGTTGGCCATCAGGCATAAAGACTCAAGTTGGGCCAGGAACAGTGGCTCAAGGCCTGTATGTAATCCCAACACTTTGGGAGGCCTAGGCAGCCGATCGCTTAGACCCAGGTGTTTAAGACCAGCCTGGCAACATGGCAAAACCCTGTCTCTACAAACAATACAAAATTTAACTGGGTGTGGTGGTGAATGCCTGTAATCCCAGCTACTTAGGAGGCTGAAGTGGGGGAATGACTTGAACCTGGGAGGTTGAGGCTTGCAGTGAGTTGAGATCATGCCACTGCACTCCAGCCTGTCTCAAGACCTTCAAGACTCTGTCTCAAAAATAAAATCTCAAATTGGAGTCACACGTAAAAACAAACACCTACATTTACTGAGCACTCACCGTGTTTTGGATGTTGTGCTAAACATTAGAATATAACAGGGAACAGTCGTGGTCCTTGTGTTAGGTCGAACCATATGAAATTGTACATTTTGTAGGCAAAAAAAAGTGGTCAGATATTGGAAATGTCACATGTTTTAACTTAATCCTGGAGGAGTTCAAAGCCAGTTGGGGAAGGCAGATAGGTGAAGAGGCAGTGGCTATGTACTCTGGCAAATTTGAATGAGAATAAGCGCAGGGAGCTACGAAAACCTGGAGGGGAGGAGTGAGTCTGAGCTGGGGCATCATAGAAGCCTCCCAGGGGAAGTGGTGTCAGTGAGGGCGGAAGAGGAGATAGGGGTAGCCAGGCAGGGATGGGTGTGAGAGAGGAGACAAGTGAGGTTTGGAGGGCTTAAGAGTAACTTGGGCAGAGGCAAGAGCATACAGAAAGGCTCAGAGACGGAAGAGAACACGGCATCTTTGAGAGCCTGAGCGGAGTTTAGCAAGGCCCACGCATTGAGTTCACCGGCAGCAGATGGAGCTTGAGAAGGAGGCAGTGCAGGATAACAGAGGGCTTCCTAAGCCATGTTAAGAAGCCAGGATTGGACTTCCGCTTGAAGGTAATGGGGAGCCATTGAAAGTTCTAAACGGGAGAATGAAGTAATTAGATTTGTGCTTTAGAAAGATCATTCTGGCTTCTGGAGTGGAGGCAATAGAGGAAGATATTGGAGGTGGGGGTCGTCAGGAGGCTCTCAGGATGTGAGACGGACCTGGGCAGTGGTGGTGATAGGAAGGGGAAGAGCAAGAGGAAGAGGAAGTGGGGAGGATGCCTGATAGTCTGGAGGCTGGAAGGGTAAGCTAACCCAGACTAGAGGCCACACTTCCTCTTCCAGCAGAGTGCCTGGGGGCCTGCTGCATTTTCCCATGCACTGTAGTCTGTTGTCAGAGAGGAAGACACCTAAGAGAATGGCTTGTGTGGGCTGGAACTGTGGAGGAAAGCCTGCAGCATGCCGTTAACAGGGTGGGCCTCGGGTCAAGAGGACTTAGCCTCTAGGCTAATCCCCTTGGAAGGAAGACACGAACTTGCTTCCACCTCTAAGCCCCAGGCCAGCCTCAGCCTGTGACCTCATGCCTTGCCCATTCTCATATGAGCTTCCTTCTTGCCTGTTGGCTTCTGAGGCTTCCCATCTGAATAAGCCCAGCCACTGTTTGTGCTTCCTGATCCCCGATCCAGTTCCTCACTCTGTAAGAAAGTCCTGAGCCTCTCCATGAACGACCTACGTTAGAGGTAGGAGCGTATTCATTTCATATTCCTGCCTGTAACGCAGCCACTTGCTCTATGCCTTTGAGCATGATTGGCTCTGAAAGTCTTCTGTTCATGAAGAGCTGGTTCCTAGTGGAACCAAGAGGGACTGAGTCCCAAAAAGTGGCTTCTTTACTCTGCGAGTGGGTTAAACTTTCCACCTCAGACAAACCCATCCCAGACCCAAGCTGTAAAATCAAGTCCAAGGGTCCGAATCCTGGCTCTGGGCTCCCGAGGCTATGGGCTGTAACTCCCGGCTCCTCTCCAGCACACACCCCATGAGCCACAAAGGTCCTTCTCCCATTCTTGGTGAATATTCACATCAAATATTGATGTCAGAGTGAATATTTCCCCCAAAATGCTCCATCTCTGAGCACTGTGGGAGAGGAATATGAGTGCAGGGTTGGGAGGCACCCTTAGCTCTGGAGGTGGGAGGCAGGGAGCAGAGTTCTTAACACAGCCCCTCCCTGCAGCCCCAGCACTGCCTCTGAGCACTAATTAGAGATGAGCTCGGGCCTGTGGAGCATATGGTTTGTCAGTTTTGTTTCCAAGTGAAGCCAAGAAAAGGAGATGGAGAGGGGACTCTGCGCAGAGGGAGAGCCTCTTGGTGGTAGGGGGTGTGTGGAGCCCAGAGGATCTGGGGCTCCCTGGCCTTCTCCTCATGGGCCAGGGATTATCAGAGTGGATGCTTTTGCTGTAGGTCATCTGGCCCAAACAAGGAGTTTTATCATCTCATAGGACAAGAAACTCACAGGTGGGGCAAGTTCCAGGGCACAGGGGTGGACCGCTCCGGCTCTGCCGCTCCTCCGTCGGCTGCACTGTATCCTGAGGGAGACCCGCTCACTTCCTGCAATGTTTAAAAGTCAATGTGAGATCATTATTCATACCTCCCAGCAGACTTTCTCTCATATCTCATTGGCGAGGATTATTCAAAGATCCATTTCTAAAACAGTTAGCAAGAGACATGGGACCGTTGTGACCATCCCAGGGAAGCCCTTCACCTTCCGGAGGAGGCAGTTGTCCCTGAGCACAGTCCAGGCTCCGTGGAAAGGGAGAAAGGATTGCTGAGGGCAGGGATGCTGGATAGGTAACCAAGGCCAACAGGGTGAGATTGGCACCAGTCTCGACTCTTTCTCTGTGTTATTTAGAAAGAAAAGGCAATCTTTCTAATAATAAGAAAGAAAGAGACGAGAGTAGTGGCAGATCAGGGGCTAAACTGGACATGCGGACTCAGAGTTCTTCCCATCTGTACTTTCTGCTGTTCACAGCACTTTTCTGTCCAATGTCTGCTTCAGTAACCATAATGACCCTGTGAGTGAGGCAGGGAAGTGATTATCATCTCCGCTTGACAGGTGAGGAAGAGGAAATGCCGAGAGCTAAAGTGATTTCCCAGACCCTTCCAGGAACCCTTTAGTCACACCACCTAGATATACTGGCGTGTCACGTGGCTTATTTTTAGATCTTTTAGGAAAAAGTTTCATTCTCACCAGTCTCACCAGAGGTCTGCCTGAGGGATTCAAGGAGCTTCCGGAATATCCAGGACCCTTTTTCTCTTGCGACTAATGGAAGGAGATACAAAGACCTCCTTCCTGACAGGCCTTCTCTATTGTTTTGGAAACAGGTTGCTTCCTAAATCAACCTTGCCATCCACGAGCAGTGCTGTCCTTGGTACTGAGCACCGCTTCCTGTCACCGGCCGTCCTCAGTTGCCTTCCTTCTCAGCCTCAAGGCCAAATTCTTAAACCAAGATCTAGAGAGGTTACAGGAACTACAGTTAACCCTAACGTCACATCTTGTTACCCCACTAAGAAATTCTTCTGTGGTAGTGTTAGGCTGTTTTTTTTGGGGGGTTTTTTTTTTTTTTGGCATTGGCATAAAGAAATACCTGAGGCTGCGTAATTTATAAGAAAAGAGGTTTAATTGGCTCATGATTATGCAGGATTTACAGGAAGCGTGGTGCTGCCATCTGCATGGTGACGGCCCCAGGAAACTTTCACTCATGCTGGAAGGCAAAGTGGGAGCAGACATCTTACATGGCAAGAGTGGGAGCAAGGGGTGGGGGCGCCACACGCTTTTAAACAACCAGATTTCATGAGGACTCGCTATTGTGAGGACAGCACCAAGCTGTGAGGGATCCATCCCCACTACCCCAATACCTCCTCCCAGGCCCCACCTCCGGCATTGGGAATTACATTCCAACATGAGGTTTGGGTCAGACAAGTATCCAAATCATATCGGGTAGGCAAGGTAGGAGTGGATTTGCAAGTTCCAGACACATGCTCCTGGGTTCTCCTGCTGGCTTAGCACATGTCTACAGCACTAGTTCAGGGGCCGGCAAACTGTAGCCTACAGTCAAATCTGGCCTGCCACCTGTTTTTGTAAATAAAGTTTTATTGGAACTCAGCCATGTTTGTTTGTTTATTTATTGTCTGTGGCTGCTTTTGCTCTACCATAGCAGAGTTGAGCAGTGGTGACAGAGACTGTGTGGCTTACAAAGACGAAATATTTACTTACTGGCCCTTTACAGAAAGACGTTGCCGACACCTGCTCTTGTTTGTTCTCTTTTGGGCAGCTTTTTCTGAAAGCTGAATTCTGGGAAAGGGGTTACTGCAGTTTGGGTTATAGCAGCATAGTTGCATCATATTAATTGCATTATGTTAAGTGGAACAATTGTCTTGTTATTGTCTTTGTTTGGAATTAAGTATGGTTTAAGGAGATGCTTGTGGGGGCCAGATTGACAAGGGGTAGACTTGTGGAGTTAATTTTAGGTGTCAATTTGACCAGATTAAGGAAAACCTAGAAACCTAGTAAAGCATCGTTTTGGGTGTGTCTGTGGGGTGTTTCCGGAGGAGATTAGTGTGTGGACTAGATGGAAAGATCTGCCCTCAGTGTTAGCAGGCACCATACTCTTGGTCAGAGGCCCAGAGAGAACACATACAGAGGGTGGACTGCACTTTCCAAGAGTGGGGACGGGCTTTTCTTCTGCTGCCTTGGACATCAGAACTCCAGGCTCACCAGCCTCTGGACTCCAGGATTGACACCAGCGGCCTTCCGAGTCCTGAAGCTTTCTGCCTTGGACTGAGAGTTACCCCATCTGCTTCCCTGGTTCTGAGATCTTTGGACACAGGCTGAGCCATGCTACAGACATCCCAAGGTCTTTAGCTTGTAGACAGACTGTCAGGGGACTTATCAGCCACCATAGTTTTATGAGCCAATTCCTCTAATAAATCACCTCTTGCATATCTATATACATAGCCTATTGGTTCTGTCTCTCTGGAGAACTATGGTTAATATAAATCTGGTCTTGGGGAAGCTGAATATTATTTCTTTTTAATGTATTCCTTACAACACAACAGAAGAAATCTGTAAAATTGTTCCCTCGGAAAAAGGCCGTGATAAGTTGAGTGACAAGGCTACTTAATGGTGAAAGATAAAAGTTTAAAGGCTAATTATTGGTGCTGCAAAAGCAGAAAATTGCTCAATGGCAATGGCCGAGCAATAACCAGACTTTCTAATGGACGACACGTATTTACAAAATTTGTAGACCACAATCACTCACCAAATACGAGAGCAGTGAGTGTTTTGAAGATCATACACGAACTGAAAATGCAGGTGAAAAATACAAGAAATCTCCCTTGCCAAATTAGCCAATTATGTGTGACTTCTGCCCCTTCACGCATAGCACCTGTTTGCTGTGCTATGTACTTCATCTTTGCATCATCTTCAATATTGGAGGTAGAAATTGTGTAGACCTTTAGAGAGTTCTAATTCATTTTATGCATTTTTTTTTCCAATTTGACTCCGTGAAAGAGCATTATCACAACGTTGGCTTTGTGTGTAAGCATTGTGCATGTGTGTAAAAATGTCTAAACTTCCTCAAAAAAAATGAAGAGATATCCTCTTTGCACACCTGCATTTGTGAAAGATAAAATTTCTCAAGATTTCAGCTCTTTGGGTGGCTGCATATGCGGTGGTGACCCGCTGTAGTTTCGGATCAATCTCATCGAAAGCTATCCAGCAAAAAATGGATAGCTTTTGCTTTTTGACCTATTTCTTGATGAATGTGACTCCTCTGCTCATAACTGTTATACCCATGTAACTGTCATTAGTATACTGAATGTTTATGATGACAAAAATACATATGCCACCATTGTCCATTTTGCTGTGTAAAGTGGTCAATAAAGTGTTCTGTCATGTTTTTATATATTTCACAAATAATCCCTTTTAAAAATGTAGATACATTTTTTTTTCAGAGTTGTATTTTCAGGATTTTCATCTGTCAAGATTGTGAATGTGGGGATTTTGATATTTTAGGATTTTGACATCCAGGGTGATGGCATTTGGGATGTGTCTTTCAGGACTATGGCCCAGTCCCTTTAGGAAGGGATCTTTTCCCAGCTTTCTCAGTTCCTGGGTAAATTGGCTTCCTTACCTACATGGGTCCTAGGTCTGTCTCATCTCTTTGAATTCAAACTACTCTCAAATACAAACCTAGTGGTTTTCTCTGGCCTCTTCCCACAGATGTTTCCCAAACCCATCCATCTAAGGCTGAGCACACAGCCCGTTCAGCTTCCCTGAGCCAAGCCTCTAGTCTAGACAACGCCAGCAGTTAACACAGGAGTCACCCCTATGAGACATACTTCTTTATAATCTTTCTCAGTGTGTTAGGACTTTTTCAGTTGTAAATAACAGAAACCTGATCCAAATTAGCTTAATAAGAAAAAAAAAATTCTGCAGAAAATTCCAGAAGTAGATCTTACTGCTCCCAGCAAACAGGTGATGCCATCAGGACTCATCCCCATGTTCCATCTTGAGGAATCCATCTCAACGTTCCTCAATATTGGGTTTTTTCTTTTCTTTTTTTTTTTTTCGGAGATGGAGTTTCGCTGTTGTTACCCAGGCTGGAGTGCAATGGCACGATCTCGGCTCACTGCAACCTCCACCTCCTGGGTTCAAGCAATGCTCCTGCCTCAGCCTCCCGAGTAGCTGGAACTACAGGCGCAAGCCACCATGCCCAGCTAATTCTTGTATTTTTAGAGAGATGGAGTTTCACCATGTTGACCAGGATGGTCTCGATCTCTTGACCTCATGATCCACCTGCCTCGGCCTCCCAAAGTGCTGGGATTATATCAATATTGGTTTTATTCAGACAGGCCTTCAAACAGCTTTGGCTTGTGTCCTCTCAACATCCTCAGCAGAAAGAGAGTTCCCCTCCGTTCTAACAAAAGAGACCAGAGCTGAGTCTCAGAGCTCAAGCGGGTCACATCATCACTTCTGTACCAATCACTATGCCTGGGGGATGGACTGATGGGATTGGCCAGGCTTGGACCACATGCTAGTGCGAATATTAGGGAGGTAACCCCACTGGATAGACAGAGTGGCAGAGGGGAGTTCCAGAGTGGAGAATGCTTCCACCTACCTGGTGGAGGCCCAATGCGGGCTGGCCAGGGAAGGACAACAGGTGAACGTCTCACCTCGCCTGCCTGGTACGTGTGACTTCTCACTCACAGATTGTCATTTTCTTCTTCCCTACGGTCTTCTCAAGGGGCTATAACAGTGTTCAAGTCTCTCCCAGCCTACATGATAAAGTCTGTGCTGCTTCCTAGGCTAAAATACACCCTCCCTCTTGTCTGCCTCTCAGCCTGGCCTCCCACCATCTCCTCTATCTCACGAGCTCTGGAAATGTTGAGCTTCCACAGCAGTGCCCCAGGGGCCCGAGGTCTACAGTCTATCTTTTCCTTTCCATTCCTTTTGCCTTTCTCACTTTGTCTGCACGGCACGCTTCTGATTTACTGCCCAGATCAAGAGTCCTCTCCTCTGGGAAGTTGCATCCCCACCTCTAGGACAGAAGAAAGCACCCCCTCATCTGTGCTATCACTGCCCTGCACCTGTGTCCCATGGAGTCTATCTCTCTACTGTTTATCTTTGTCTTCTCTTTTAGACAATCAGCTCCTCGAGGGCAGGGATGTTTTCAGGCAGTGTTTGTTGAATGAAAACATCTTCTGGGGGAGTTGGCCTTTGTGTGGCTTCTCCAACTCCAGCCTTAAAGCAATGCTAGATCCTCTAAAATCCCATAAGAGTAGTGGGAGACCATAGGCTTAAGAGGGGGATAAAGCCAAGTAGATGCATTACTAATTAATTCAGTAGACATCTAGCAAACACTTTCTGTGCCAGGCACTGTGCTAAGTGACGGGACTACAGAGGCGATTCAGGCATATTCCCAATCCCAAGAAATTCACTGTGGAATAGAGAAGTGAAGTTATCTAAGCTGTCTATATTTCCCTCATTCTCTCTCTGATATCTGACCTGGTATCTGACACATAGTCAAAGTTTAATAAACAGTTGCTGAACAAATAAATGAATAAATGAGCAAGTGAGGGAATGAATGCTATGGAGGGTGCACACAAGGCTGTGTCAGAATATGGGGTAAGAAAAGAGTGCTAGGAATATCCTTTCATCATCCTCATTTACTGAGGCACAGGCTGGCTGTTGGGAATTCAGAGGGAAGGGGTGCTTGTCCCCTGTTCTCAAAGATCCTGCAGCCCAGGGGACTAAAAAAATCAATGCTTACAAGACAGTGTGAGAATTACTGAGATAAGAGAGCATGGTGGAGGAATGCATGGAAGAGAAGCCAATGAATTAATTGATTAACCAGTGTCCTCTGTAACGACATCTCTGTGTTCTCTGCCCTTTCCTGTTTTTTTCTGTTCGAGCCCCAAGAAAATACTAATTCATTTTCTCAAGGAGATCATAATCAATACGGGGGAGGACCTCTCATGGAGCACTAAATGAAGAGTCAAAATGTTGGACAGTAGTTCCGTGCTAAATCATGACACAGAAAATCACAGAAGGGACAGCTCAAGTTCCTGGTAGCCCTAAGTGGTCAGGGAAGGCTTCCTGCAGGAGAGGCATTCTGAAAGGCAAGCTCTGGGGCTACAGATCTCCGATAGTCTTCAGTGCCAGGCTGAGGACCTTTTAAACTTTCGTAGTTTACTCCATAGGCAGCAAAGAGTCATAGGAGAGTAGTGATCTGGGAAGGGACATGATCAAATGTGGATTTTAGAAAAATTACTTTAAGATACAATATAGGGAAAGGGGGAGGGAGGTGGGGAATGCAAGATAGGATGTAGGGGACTGACTTGGGGGCTTTGTCATAGAACTAGTGAAAGATTAGGGCAGCCTCGGCCACATCCTTCAGTTGAGATAACCTGGCTTCCGGTGATGGGAACGTCATTCCAAACAATTTCTTTCCCTTGGCTCACGGTCAAGTTAAGACTTCTTGGAGGTTCCAATTCATTCAACAAATATTTATTGTACTAGGCAGGGATGGAGCCAGGTGCTGAGGATAGAAATGTGAACAAAACATTGCCTGTCTTCATGGAGTTTCCATTCTAACAGTCATCTCTATGGCTGCAGGTGGCTCCCAGGGAGAGGAAAGCTGGTTCAAAGTTGCCTTTCAGGATGGCACAACTGGGAAATACTCTTAGCAGTCAGTCCACACAACCCCCCACCCACAGCCCCCGTGCTAATAAGCCATGTGTTTCTTCCATTTTATCCCATTTAATCCCGATCCCCAGCAGAGCCTAATGAGGTAGATGTTGGTGCCCATTATGCAATGATAATGCGTGGGCAAGGACTCCCTGGGATGCCACTGACAATAACTTCCCTTAGAGGGTACCGAGGCAGCTGTGGGAAGACGCTTTTGAGGATCAGGTGGGGAGTGTGTGCAGAGGCCCAGTCTCAGGCAGACGGGGCACTTCCTTGTGCCTGAGTTGGTCCCTGGGACTCCTGGGGAAGGCTGCACCACTCACCAAAGCAGCACTGAGAGCCACAGAATGCTAATCACACTCAGACATCAGGATCTCAGACAATAACTGCGATGCAGGAAATACACAAAATAACCAGGCAGTCTTTGTAATTAACTTCCGCTCCCTTCCAGCAGTCATTTGGAGTTAATGGTTTCTTAATTCAGTGCTCATTTGGTGACTTTAATTTCCAATTAATTTTGCCGATTTTCCTCCGAGGTGCTCATGGTGTGATAGAAACTTCCTGCATGGTGAAGTCCCCACCACGGGGACCTGGAGTGGGTGGGGAAAGGAAGGGCTGGGGTCAAGCAGCCACCAGAAGACCAGACTCCTGCCTCAGTCAGGAATCAGCGTCTCCTAGGTTCAGGAGGTCTTTGGGGAGTTCAGGGGTCCATGAGAGAGACCTCCCCAAAGAGAGAGCTGGTGAGGGCTGATAAGGCGGTGCAGGGGTTGAAGGTACCCCTGAATTTCTCTAGCTCTTGAGAGTTTTGAGTCATAGTGGGTGGGGCAGGAGAGGAAACCCAGCTCTCCTGGAAGTATCAGGGAAGGGGTCAGGACCGAGGACATTGCCCTCCCTTCGGTCAAGCAGAGACATTTAAGAGGTCTTAGTCCTCTGAGCCACATCATCGATAACCCCACCCAGATCCCCTTTGCTGGGCCAATGCCCTCATTGCCCAGCTACTGCAGGTGTCAGCTATCATCAGCTCACAGCCCTCCTCTGCTCTAGAGTTGCCTGTGGCAAGTGGTATTCACCTGTTCTGGGAAGTTACATTACCTGCAGCACACAAGGACTGAGTGGTACAGACAGAGGGCTGCATCCTCTCTCCTCAACCCCCATCCCCTTTGCCTCCAGGTGTGTCTGCCATTGCGGTGCAGTTGGTGTTCCAGAGTGGTGCAGCCAGACCCAGCTGAGGCCACCTCCTTGCTTAAGTCCTTCCCTTGCTTTCTCCTGCCAGGACTCCCTCAGTAAATCCCATGCACCTGAATCTCTGTCTTGGGTTCAGCTTCTGGGGAACCCAAATGACAACAGTAGTTTATATATTACACTCATGTCCTCCTCATGCAATGTGCCAGATGCTGTTCTGAGTCCTTTACTCAAAGAAATCCAGGTCATCCTCATAGCAACCCTACCAGGTAAGTATTGTTAGGGTCCCTATTTTGAAATAAGAAAACAGACAACAAGAGATTAAGAGACTTTCCAGGGGCAACATAGGCTATAAGTGCAGAACAGGAACTTGAACCAGGGGAGTCTGGTTCCAGACTCTGTGCCCTTAACCATTTTGCTGCCCAAGATGGAACCACTGGCCTCTAGCAACTTCCCTAAAGGCATGGGTGATGTAATTCAAGAGCCTGAGCCACTAACGTGTGAGGGAGAGCTTTTCTCCAGGTCCTTTTTCAGAAGGATTGAGGCACGGGGGAGTCTGGAACCCTGGAGCTCTGACCCCATGATGCCAGGACACTCTATTTTTGAGACAGTCTTGCATTGTTGCCCAGGCTGGAGTGCAGTGGTGTGATCTCAGCTCACTGCAACTTCTGCCCTGCAAGTTCAAGCAATTCTCCTGCCTCAGCCTCCTGAGTTGTTGGGTTTATAGGCGCCCCTTGCCACCATGACCAGCTAATTTTTTTTTTTTTTTTTTTTTTTTTTTTAGTAGAGATAGGGTTTTGCCATGTTGGTCAGGCTGGTCTCAAGCTCCTTAACCTCAGGTGATCCACCTGCCTCAGCCTCCCAAAGTGCTAGGATCACAGGTGTGAGCCACAACACCCGGCCTCTAGCACTCTTTTAGGCAAACTTTTTCCTCTGGGGATGGTCCTGAAGATCAATAGCATGGTGCAACGGGACAAGCGCTGGGGTGAAAGTCAGATATCCAGATTCTAGTGCTCACTGTGTCTCTGACTCTCTTTGCGACTTGGGATGAGTCATTTTCCATCAGCGGGCCCTTGCTTCTCCAGCTCTACCATGTGAATGAGTTAGTGACAAAGTCTTGAAGAGCCCCAGCTATAATGTTTTGGCTTTATGAAGTGGAGACACTTTATGAAGTGGTCCTTCCCATGGGATCCCCCATCAGAGGATGAGAACAGAGTCCATGGAAAGGCAGAGGAGCTACATTCCATGACTTGTGGGCATCAATGTCCCCAAGGGACTGAGGACGGCATCCACAGGGCCACAGAAGAACGTAGGTCACAGTGACTGCTCAATGCCCATATATGGAACATTCATTCATCAACGAGTTCTTGTAGGGGGCCTACCTCATGCCAGGGACTCTGCACATGTAATTCAGGTCTCCCCAAGCTAGGACACAATGAGGCACAATCACAGCAATTGCCATCAATTCACTGACCCTTTCCCTACTTGCCAGTGAAGGACGAACTCCATGCGAAGACACCCCGCTCCCATATACATCGTGATTTTTGGACTCTCCGTGGGTATCTTCATTGCACTTAGGGAGAAATGTTTTCTGTTATCAAGTAGGGGTGTGTTGTGTCCTTGCTCTCCCTCCTGAGACCCTCACAGTGATGTTCACTGTCTGTGGAGTCACAGGAGGGGATCCCACCACTGAAGCATTTTGTGAGAAAGCCACATTCCCTCTGCTCCCAAAGCTGCCAGTCCACAAGCTGCCGTGAAGTGTGATGCTTTCTCTGACCTTCATTGCTCCTAAAAGGAAGAGGAGAACTCCCTCAGTCCCCTGAATCAGGGCTAGGCCAGGGGGAAAGCAATGAGGGAAGGTGAGCAGGAGTGGTGTAAATATTGCTTCTTTTCTTCTCCCCCATCTTGACTTCCTCCTTCTCCAAGCCTTAGGGAGAGCATGTTCAAGGGTAGCTTCCTCCCACAAGCCAGGGAGGCAAGGAGGTACAGGAAAGCATTCCATCTGCTTTCATCCCCTCTGTGAGTCTCACCCACCTCACATGCCCCCAAATCTCAATCCTCAGAAGTGTCCACGTAACAGCTGCTGTCAGAGCAAAGCCTCTGCTGGACAGCTCCGCTGGGGCCTTGTTGGGGAACTAGAGCTGTCGTGGCTGTGGCTGTCACAGGTCCCAATTCACAGCTGGTAGGCACTGCAAAGTCCAGCCAGCCAAGACTGGTTTTTGAATTTCTCTAATGAAAAATAAAAGCAGACACCTTTGCAGGGAAGGAGACCAACTTTACTCTTAGAGCCTGGGTGTGCCACACCAAGTGGCCTTGTGCAACCCCAGGGCTTGCCTGTGTGACTGGAAGAGTCATCCCTGACCAAGCGTCCTTGCTGTGCTTTCAGCTTACCTCCACTCTTCGTCTTACACAAGTACAGCTCTGACCATGCCCCTCTCCCAGTCAAAAGCCTTCAGAGGCCTTCAAACATCTGCTGGGTGAAATCCGAATGGGCCTCTTGGCATCAAAGGGCTGCCACACTCTGGCTCTAAGCCATCTTCACTCCTATCACCGATTCCAGCCATACCTAGAAACCCACTCTTTTCCATACTCTCCCCTTGCTGCCAAGCCTCAGAACCTTGGCACAACATTTGTTCTGTGTGGAATGCTCCACCTGAGTTTCTCCACCTGCAGAAACTCACTCTTTCCCTGGGGGACCTGGAATTCAAGGAGGACCATGGCCATGAGGTCTGATACCCCCTCTGCCAATGCTCTCCTCTACTTTTCTCTCCCTCTCTCGCTGTGCCTTCGTTCCCTCGCCAACTCCTTTGGCTTCATCTTCCTGGATCCCATGAACAAAATCGAATTATAGTTGTCAGGTTGGAAGGGACATGAGAGCGCCATGTTCTCTCACCCCCACCTAGATCAGTGATTCTCAAACTTTGAGAGAAATCAAATCAGCTGGACAGCTTTTTAAAACATTGATTTCTGGGCCCCACCCTCAGAATTTCTGATTCGAGAGGCCTAGAGTGGAGTCCATTTCTAACAAGCTATTAGCATTAACAAGGTAATGCCAATGCTGCTGGTCCAAGGACCACATTCTGGGAACTGCTAACCTGGATTTGGGCTCAGAAATTAACCTTGTATCTCTGTTTCCCCCAAAGGGTCCAATGCCAACACACTCACTTCTTGGTTTGGTACCCATTGATGGTTGTGGCTCTTTTTCTTTTTCTTTCTTTTTTTTCTCTCTTGCCCAGCCTGGAGTGTGGTGGTATGATCTTGGCTCACTGCAACCCCTGCCTCCTGGCTCAAGCGCTCCTCCCATCTCAGCTTCCCATGTAGCTGGAACTACAGGCTGTGTGCTACTACACCTGCCTAATTTTTGTATTTTTAGTAGAAATGGGGTTTCACTATGTTGGCCAGTCTGGTCTTGAACTCCTGACTTCACGTGCTTTACCCGCCTTGGCCTCCCAAAGTGCTGGGATTACAAGAGTGAGCCACCGTGCTCAGGTGGTGGTGGTTCTTGACAGGAAGGTAGGGCTTCCAGGTACCTGCTACTCAGAGCCCTGGGGAAGGTCTTTGGTTTCATTATTACAATAAATTCACTGACAAGAACACAAAATTCTCTGCAGGGAAAATAATCACAGTGATTAATAAAGAAACATACTGTAACAACATCAAAAGTGGTGATAATAGTAATAAGATGATTATAATATAATGTCATCTGCCCTAATGCGCTAAATCCAGATTGGTCTGAGCAATATAAAAGAATTAGTGACATACACAAATGCTCAGAAAGTCTAGCTTAGACATATTTGGGGCTATTTAGGTGATGGCAATGGTGATGATGACTGTAATAACAAACCACATTTGTACACAGCTTTAGCGTTTCTGAAGCACTTTTTACCAGTTTTATTTTAGCAGCAACTCAGGAAAGTAAGTGAGGGGAGGAAGCCTCTTTGTTTTATAGGTGAGGCTCCCATTCGCTCATCCTTTCAGGCCTCATTCAACGAACGTGTGTCGTGTGCAGGTCAGGTACAGGACAGGAGTTGGGGTAGGGTTGTAGATAAAATGCAAATTAAACATAAATTCAGGGATGGGTGCAGTCACTCATGCCTATAATCCCAGCATTTTTGGAGACCAAGAGGGGAGGGTTTGAGTTCAAGATCAGCCGGGACAACATAGCAAGACCCTCCATCTCTACGAAAAGAAATTTTATTTTCATTTATATATTTTTTCTGGCACTTAGTTCTTTCACACAAATAAATTTTAAAAAATAAGTAAATGTAATGCAGATTAAAATACAAATTAAAATGAAATTTGAATTTCAGAGAAACGACAAATCATTTTGTAGTATAACTATGTCACAAATATTGCATGGGACATACTTAAATTAAAATTATTGGTTGTTCATCCGAAATTCACATTTAAGTGGGTGTGCTGTGTTTTTATTTGCTATCCATGTGGTACCCTACTGGGGAAGGTAGGAGGGGATAAAAAGAATAAGAAACGTTTCTTGCTCTCAAAACAATCTCACAGTCTGATTGGAGATCACAGAGCTCAGATGATTCCAACCCATGTAGTCAGTGGTCTGGTGCATTCAATGTAGTCAGCATTTCTCAACGTGATGTGCACAGGAGGCACCCGCAGATCTTGTGAACCTGCACACTCCAATTCTGCAGGTCTGGGGTGAAGCCTGAGAGTCTGCCTTTCCTACAAGCACCCAGATGGGGTTGACGATGCTGGTCCCTGATCACACTCTGAATAGGGGGGGTGTAGCAGGGAGCACAGAAGCTGTGGGAGCTTAGAGGAAATGCTCAGCCCACCTTTGGGGATTGGGGAAGAGCTTCTTGGAGAAGGTGGTAGGTAACTGGTGAGTCTTGGTTGGTAAGCACTGGGGGAGGGAGGTGGAGAAGGTGTTCCAGGAGAAGGGAGCACCATTTGTGGAGTCTCAGAGGCTCCACAAATTTGTGAAACTACTGCAAATCTGGGAAGGGTGGGGATGAGTGTGGTTGGAGGCTAGATTTGGGGTTGCAAGCAGTGCCAGAGTCTGGGCATCAGAAGTTCATCAGACAGATGGGGTCCTTGTCATCACAGACCCCACCAAGCCCATCGAATGGCAGAGGCAGGGCCATGGACAGACCAGCACAATCCAGTGTGGCCGGGGATGAATTGGAACCAGTCACTGGAGTGGGGGATCCCAGGGAGGGAGCCATGCACTGCCTGGGAGCTGGAGAAGGTGTCCTCCCGCACAGCAGGGTATTTGGGAACAAGGTTTTGGAGGTGAAAGGGACTTTTTTGTTTCAAGGACTGAGGGGGAGAGGAGTGGATGTCTCACTAGAGAGGCCAAAACAGATATGCAGAAAGCTTGCTATGTTTGGGAAGAGAGTGGCTTCCTTGAGGACAGCAACCATGTCTGAGTCCTTCTCTGGATTCCCAGCGCCCAGCATGTGGCCTTGTCAGTGTGGGGTAGAAGGCCAGGCCCAGCCAGCAAGGTAGCCCATAGCCTCTACTCCAAGCCCTCATTCATTTTGTTTATCTCTCCACGCCACAGTCAAAACGTGGGTGGCAGAGGAACTTGTCATACTGGCAGACTCAGATTTACGGCTGGGGTTCTGGAACCTGTAGTAGTTAAGTGGTCTTGGAATACTTCAGAGCTGGGGCTTGTCCTCAGCTTCTTAGGGTTTATCACAGCACCCAGGACAGATCGCTAGTGTTCCGTGTCCATTCTCTCCCTCGTCCTTGGCTAAATAGATCACCTGCACTGTAGGTGGGTACATGGCATCTGAGAACAAAATCTACATTTCCTAGCTTCCCCCAGTGTGGTCATGGTGCCAGGTTCTGGCCAGTAGGGTGTGGTAGATGTCACTTGAGAATCAGTCTGGGTGTATCACAGGAAGCAAATACTATTCTAAGTATTCCAAACAGAAGGAAATTTAATAGAGGGATCTGGTTGCTTACAAATTCCTTGGCAGGGCTGGAAGCATGAAGGTTGTGGGATGTTGTTAGGGGTTTCCAGTCACATCACAAGAGCTACAAACAAGAGGTCAGGAAGCTCCGGGAAACTGCTGCCAATGTCATAGCCACCCGCAGCTGCAAGGAGGCCAGACAGCGGACTGGAGGATCCCAGAGGCTGGAGGCTGCCAGCCGGGTGTTTCTGCCACCGAAGGCAGAACGGCCTCAGCCTTCTTTCTGCCTTGCAAATAGCATGTGAGTAAAGCTCATTGGCTGGAACTGTGACATCCAGAATCCTGGTGGCAAGAGTGTGACAAACATAGTGCAGAGGCTTCCAGGCTCTGTCATACAGTGAGAGCGTAGCAGGGGGGAGGGGAGCATGCTGAATGCTGCCTGGTGATACTCACTGTCACTCCTTCCTGCCAGCTGGGATAGGATGTGGTGGCAAGGACAACTTCCTAAGATGGCAGAGAATCATGGTAGCCGTCACAGAAATGCCATCCAGGCTAGGACCTTTGCACGGATAAGAAATCAACTTCTACCTTGTTGAAGTCACCGAGCAGCTGAGCCCGTGTCTGACACACCGCTACTAAGTGTAAAATGAGGTCTGAGAAGAGTCAGTACTCCAGCATGCGTCTGTTGATGTCACTGTAGTTTCGGTTGAACCTGGCCATCAGGAGTGCAGCAATAAGGACTCACTGACAGACAAAGCAATACTCAGGGCTGTGGGTGGGTAACTGTTGCCAAGTGAGAACCATTGAGTCTATGCTGAGGGAAGCTGGAGAGAGCTCAGAGGATACAGGTGTGTTGAAAGCCTTCCTGGAGGAGGCATCACTGGAGATGGAGATGAGAAAGGCTCTCCAGTGGAGGCCATTTTTCTCTTCCCTCTCCAGAGCTGTATCACCCAGGGAGCTGCCCCACCCTGCTCCCAACCTTGGCCTCTGCTGGTCAAGGGTGTGAAAGGCCAGGAGGAGGGAGGCAGGGTGCCTGCAGTTAACCAGGGGAGCAGACTCTTAAGCTGAGGCAGGATAGAGACCAGAAGGATGGCCTGGGAGATGGGGAGGAAAAGGGGGTTCAGCATTGCTTCAGAGGGAGAGGCCCATGACTCTGAGACGGTTCTCAGCTGCATCTACAAGACTCTGAGGACAAAGACGGGGACAGACACATTCAAGGAATGGCCTCAAGGTCATGAAGTGGTGCCTGATTCTACCTCGTCCCCTTTCTCCTCTGCCTTGTGACTCCTCCCCAGGAAGACACACGGTATTCGCCCTTCACACAGGGGGCCTCAAGTAGGCCTGTGACCTGCGGAACAAGTGCTGTCCTATGAACCCACGCCAGGCACAGGGCTTATGATGCACCCAACCAGCTATCTCTCTTCACCCATTTCTGTGACGAGCATGTGATTAGGATGTGGGGATAGACCCAGACTGGACAGGGTCAGGGCTTATTTAGAGACCAGGATCAAGGTTCAGTTCATGACCAGTGTTTAGACTGTTCAGGATGAAAGAATGGTCCAGGGAAGGATCAGAGATTAGTTAGCCACAAGGACCCACCTGTGGCCACAGCTGCTTCTGTGCCAGGACCATCGCTCAGTCTAGTACTGGAGTCTGGAGTCTGAGTTCTTTTTTTTTTTTTTTTTTTTTTAGGCAGGGTTTCACTCTGTCACCCAGGCTGGAGTGCAGTAGCACGATCGTGACTCACTGCAGCCTCCACTTCCCATGTCCAAGCGATCCTCCCTCCTCAGCCTCCTGAGTAGCTGGGACCACAGGCATGTGCCGCCATGCCCAGCTAATTTTTTAAATTTTTCTAGAGCTGGGTCTCACTATGTTGCCCAGGCTGAAGGGTTTACTTTTCATGGGGAAATAGTGTTTAACACAGTGGATGGGTTCAATTTCATTAGTTCCCCTGGTAATAAACCAAAATGAAAGGCTATGATAGTATAAGTGTGAATTCTTCCCTTATAGCATAGTTAGGCTTCATTTTACTTCTAGAGGCCCTCTTTACTCTTCCCCCCCAAACTTGTGGTTTAGACCCTCTGACCCTTTAGTAGAAGAGGATATACAGAGACAGAGGAGGAAAATGAGCTGCCTGAATTCTCATGCAACTTCAGAAAGGGCTAGAGCCAGGCGAGAAGCCAGTTGAGCAGGTGCCCAGCACAGGGCAGCCTGGTGGACGCACAGCTTCCTGCAGTGTTTTGGAGACAAGCCCCAGGTCACCCTGAAACCCACAGGCAGGCAGTAGGCAGGCAGGCCGACAGCTGGCTGGAGGAGTTGGCAGCGGGGATGTCCCAGATGAGAGCCTTGCGCCACAGCCAAGGCTGTTTAGTTGGGGCAGAGGGTGGGGGTGGCGATTTATTCAGCCTGCTCTGCAGACAGCCCCAGGGCAGGTGCCAGCAATTTTCCAGTCCTGAGTGATAGGGCCGGGAACCGCTGAGTGGCCCAGAAGGGCAGGGACCCCCCCCACCAAGGTTCTCGTGGGCACGCTCAGCCGCTGAAGGAAATACAAAGTGACGGTAAGTGACAAAATCAAAAGTGTAATTAAGACAGATGGAACTAACTGGCAGGGATGATAAGAGCCATTCCCCAGGCTCTGGGATTTAAAGTGAGGTCATAGGATGACTGTGTCCTGGCCACACAGCTGGCAAAGAGGAGGCGAGGGAATGAGCTTAAGGACAGGAGCCATGCTCTGCGGAGGACAGTGAGCAAACTGGGCTTTGGCAGCACTGAAAGATTTAGGTCAGATACAAGGATGGACTTCCTGGAGAGGAGGGTGGCTAAGCATTAGCATAAGTGAGATATCCTCTCCTTTTCCCAGGACATATATGTCCCTCCTGTGCAGACTTGGACACAGGAACTTGGGCAACCTGACCTTGCCAAGCTCTGTGGGAATGTGAAATAACTCCATTACCAAATGAGAAGGCTGTGCAGGTGGAGGTGGGTGGCATTTGGGAAGAGAACAAAGGGAAGAGGGCTCAGTATGTAACAAGCCCCAGAGGGCTTCCTGCTGGCCAGAGCTAGGAGAGAAGGAGTCAGTCAGGCACCATGCAAATGAGTGTCACAGGGCTGGAAGCTGAGCCATGAGGAGGTCTCCGAGGGACCTTTCTTCTCCTTCCATGTGGCTGCCTTTCAGCTGGACCAGGAGTGAGGGGGCGTGGTGGCCACTCCCTGAACCCACCAAACCAGCAGCCAGGCAGCCTGACCCCAGGTTCTGCGAGGCTCTGATAGAGGGAAACCAAGGGCCTGCAGGAGAGCCTGTGTAGACCCTCACAGCGGGCGGGGTGGCTGGGATCCATGGCAAGATTCATGCAAGAATCAGGGAGCTCATCACCAACATCCGGGACCACCTTGCTTTGCCAACCGTAATGGAGAGAGCCAGTTTGGCTTCACTGTGATGGATTGAACTGGCCAGCTTTGTCAGCCCCCATTCTTTCCGTATCCTATGCCAGTTCCCCGTGACGGGCAATTAGCAGGCCGAGAAAGTGGCTTCTTTGTGTTTGGTGAGCTCCCAGATTGGTAGGAAAGAAGAGACTCGGGCTCCCCTTTCTCAACAAATGGGAAAGGTGGTCACTCACTTCCCATTTGTTGAGCACCTGCTCCGTGCTAGGCAGTAGCAGCGCAGAGGCTCAGTGTGATACTTAAAGCAATACTTTAAGAAGTGTACAGTTTTGTTGTGAATTAAAACATATGACGCACTCAGACATGAATGAAATACTTAGGTATTCATTCAAGGTGTGTGAATGAATGGTAAGGGCACAGGAGCTGGGGGAAGGAAGAATTTGGTACAGGCTAGAGTCGTCAGTGCAGGATTCTTAGAGGAGGCAGGGCTTGAGCCTGGCCTTTGCAGGACAAAGAGGAGTAGCTTAAAAGATTAGAAGAGGGGCATACATCTTGGGTGGGTTTAATGCATAAGTAAACACGTAGAGGTGAGAAACAGTATTCAGAAAGAATTTTCTGAACTTCAGGATAGAACTAAGTTTGGGGGGGAAATAGATCCTTGGGGGTTGGAAAATAGATCCTTGGATAATCCCAGCAGATCCAAGGCCACTCTGGAGTCAAACGTTTCTTTGTGAGAAGAGCTTGTGCCCAGGGACGACTTACTATCCCCAAGAGGACAGAACCATAGCAGGAGGTCGAATCTGAATGGCCGAGTGCTCAGGCTTCCCCCTGACTCTTGGGTCTGTGGAACACCTGCCCCAAGCCCCAACTCCCCTAGCCACAGAAAATGAATCCAGATCGGAATAAAGGATGCCCCTCTGCTATGCTGATGGTGAGGGATCAATGTCATTCTGCACCCTTCCCTCACCATGGCCAAGAGGCGGCAAGACACGTGCAATGGGAGAGGAGATCTGTGCCCATGTACTCTCCTTCCACCAGGAGCTGGGCCATGGGCTCCTCTGGCTCCGAGGCTGATCCTGTAGTCCTTCCTTGCCAGGGAAAATATAATGGAGACAGGTTGGTCTTGCCATCTCCGGACCGTCTTTCATTACAGGACATGTCCTCCTTATGGATCCTGAGCATAGAACAGGCCAGCATTATCCGAGATTGGAGAGATGCTCCCTCACTCCGAGCACACTATCCATCCATCCGTCACAGGCCCAGCACTTACGCCTGCAGCCAGGACACTGGAAGAGCACCTCAGGATTTATGGGGGGCATTAAGTCATAATTTACGCCATTTTATTTCCCTTTTCAAGACAGCCTTTCTGAAACATCTCTGTCTCCCTGGCTCACCATTCCGAATGACCTGAGATGTGTGTTTCTGCCTGCCTACCTGTAGCAGGCTTAGCGGGGTGCTTTCTCCATTACCTCCCCCAATCCCATGGGTCAGCCTCTTGCCCTGAGGAAGCCCTTGCCCCTCACCTGGGAGAAAGGATCTCCAGAAATATAAACTATATGATGAGGAGGAGACTGGCCCCATCCTGATTTGCTGCTGGATCCCCTGAGGATATGGGAGTTCCAGAGGTGCCCCAAGCCCCTCACCCATGATGGCTGTAAGGGAGCAAACAACTACTGCAAGTCCCAGCTGTGTAGCCACGGAGAAGTCACTCTCTTCACTTGGGTCTTTCACCTTCTCCTCCATAAACAAAGGGGCTCACAGATGACCTCTACCACTTCTCCCCACTCTAAAATGGAGGAACCACATGTCCTAGACACCTTCACTCATTCAGAGCTAAGCCTGGCAAAGGGCAGGCATTCTACTGTTTCAGAGAGAAGTCAGAATGAATTGCAGAGGTTGGGCTGTGAAGCATATGCTCCTAGTCACCCTGACCCTGGAGGGATCCCAGTATCCCAGTGGGAGCTGTTCCTTTGCAGGGGGTGCTGGGATGCCACTGCTGATTTTACCCCCCACCTGTTCCTCAGCTCTCTTATTTCATTCCTTTCCCTTCCTTGTCCTCTCTTTCCTCTCTCTCTTCTTTCTCATCTGACTTATGCCTGCCTTGAACTTTGCCACCCTGCTTTACACCAATTGCTTACTTCAAACCACATATTGCCAGACCAGAAATAGTGCCACGTGTTGACCCCAACGTGAGCCAACATTTGAATCGAAAGCCCCAGTCCTTAAACTCTGACTTTCATGGACTGATTCGTGTCCCCTCACGTTCACATGTGAAGCCCAACCCCCGGTACCTCAAACGTGACTGTATTAGGGAATAGGGCCTTTAAACAGATCATTAGGTAAGACTGAAGCTATTGGGGTTGGCCTTAATCCAATCTGACTGGTGTCCGTGTAAGAGAAAATTTGGACTCTGAGACACAGCGGGGTTGAGCACCCACAGACAAAAGGCCCTGCACAGCAAGAGGGCAGCCATCTGTGAGCCAAGGAGAGAGGCCTCAGAGGAATCCACCCCTGCCGACACTGCGGTCTCAGGTTCCAGCCTCCATTTCTGTTTGGGGCCCCAGTCTATGGTACTTTGCTACTGGCAACCCGGGCAAACTCATCCAGTGACATCGAATGATCCTAGAACCTGTCTCATTAAGAGACCCCTTTGGGCAGACAGCAATAATGGAGAAACATTCCTGATCCGGAGCACTGAACAGTGAATCGCCTCAGGAGCTGAAACACTTTCACTGCGATTTGCTCAGTTAATCCGCTTGGCACAATTCTGAAGCTGGCGTTGGTTCTGTCCAAAGCCAGGAGCTGCAGGGGCCCTTTCAGCGGCAGTTGTCCTGTGAGAAAATTTTGTGAGGTAAGGCCAGACATGGAAGAAATGTGTGGCTCCAAACACCGGTGTTAATAATACGGTTTACATGGTTGTGACCAAGTAGAGACTCTTTTGATCAGATATATACATCCGATATATATATCATATGATAGATATATATACACACACACACACACACGTATTAGAACTTTTAAAAAATCTAAAATATATCCAGATGGTTCAAAAGTGAAAAGAATAAAAGACATATAGTGAAAGGTTTTCCTTCACTCCTGGCTCAGATTCACCCAGTTCCCACCATCCCCTGACACAAACTACTATTAATTTCTTATGAAGACTTCTCGAGGTTTTTCGTTTTAATTTATTTTTGAGACAGGGACTCGCCCTGTTGTCCAGGCTGAAATGCAGTGACACCATCATGGCTCACTGCAGCCTCGACCTCCCTGGGCTCAAATGATCCTCTCAACTCAGCCTCCTGAGTAGCTGGGACTACAAGCGTGTGCTGCCATGCCTGGCTAATTTTTACTTCTTTAAAGAGATGGGGCCGGGCATGGTGGCTCATGCCTGTAATCCCAGCACTTTGGGAAGCCAAAGTGGGCAGATCACTTGAGGTCAGGAGTTCAAGACCAGCCTGACCAACATGGTGAAACCCTATCTCTACTAAAAATACAAAATTAGCCTGGCATGGTGGCGCATGCCTGTAATCCCAGCTACTCAGGAGGTTGAGGCAGGAGAATCGCTTGAACCCGGGAGGCAGAGGTTGCACTGAGCCGAGATCGCACCACTGCACTCCAGCCTAGGCAATAAGAGCAAGACTCCATCTCAAAAAAAAATAGAGAGAGAGAGAGATGGGGTCTCACTATGATGCCCAGGCTGGTCTCGAGCCTGGTCTCAAGCTCGTAGGCTCAAGCAATCCTCCTGCCTCGACCTCCCAATATAGATGTGCACCACTGTGCCTGACCTAGAGTTTCTGTGTAATCAAATCAAATATTTGATTTGATAAGCAAAATCAAATATTTCTTCATGCCTCCCCCTATTTTTCACAAAAGTTAGTATCCTATACACACTATTTTGCTCCTTTCTTTTTTCACCTAATGAAATATCCTGAAGACCTGTTTATTTCTTTTTTTTCTTTCTTTGTTTTTTTTTTTTTTTTTTTTTTTTTTGAGACGCAGTTTCACTCTGTTGTCCAGGCTGGAGTGCAATAGCGCGATCTCAGCTCACTGCAACCTCTGCCTCACGGGATCAAGTGATTCTCCTGACTCAGCCTCCCAAGTAGTTGGGATTACAGGTGCCTGCCACCACCACACCTGGCTAATTTTGTATTTTTAGTAGAGATGGGGTTTCCTCAGGTTGGTCAGGCTGGTCTCAAACTCCCAACCTCAGGTAATCTGCCTGCCTTGGCCTCCCAAAGTGCTGGGATTATAGGCATGAGCCACCACTCCCGGCCTTGTTCATTTCTTAATAAACTCCCTCATTCATTGTTCACAGCTGCATAGTATTCCATTGGAGGATTTACTTACCATTCTAAATCCTCCTACCTGCTGTTGCAGAAGTGCATAACATAGGAAGATAGACCCACTCAAGTACCATTGTCCAGAGGATGCCACTGGTAACAAGATGATGCATTTTTAATCTGACTTTTTGAGAATAGTCATTATGGTTTATTACAGAAATTTTAAAGTAACAGTTTTTAATTCTTTGTAACTTTTTAATGATGGGGTTTTTAAAATTTCTTATTTAAGGCTCAGGATGTATTTTAAATGTATAGTTTATTTCTATACTTAATCCTATCATCAATCATTTATTCTTATAACGGTTTTCAAGTACTATGTGTAGAGATTTAATATGATCACATCTATATTTATTTTAACACATTTAATTAAACATATAATTAAATGTATATTATATGTAAAAAAACATCTTCCTGCATCCAAATACATTTTGAGGTTGTTTAAGGAAAGCATACCTTCTCTAGAGGATATTTGATATAAAAGATCAATATGACTCATTGCAGGGGATCTCAGACTTCGGCTTGCATAAGAATAGACTAGGGATGCATAAGACCACAGGATTCTGAACTCAGTAGGTCTGAGATCAGACCAGTCAGCTGCATTGGAGCAAGCTGATTCTGTTCCAGGCATCTACAGCCCTCTCTTTTAGGAGCCCTGGTCAAGGGGAAAGGAAGCTAAAACTACATCCTGCACTGAAAGTATTAAAGTTGTTGCAATTAATCATTAAACTTAGCTCTGAGGTTTCTGGCAGCTCAGATCAAAGTAGAACCAAAAGGATATAGTGTTCTTCTCCCTGCCAGAACAAAAGGCCAGTTCTTCAGGAGACATAAATGTTTTCCTGGCATTAAATTCTAAGCAGCATTTATCATAGGGTCATTATTGGAGACACCCTGAGCTACACAATGGGCAGCATCTTCAACAGCCCCAAAGAAAAACAGACACAGTCGTTACTGTTCCTCTGCAGAAGTCAGAAGGCATCTCCAAACCCAGCTCAGGACAAAGTTCCACTGGAAGCTCAGCCAATGTGAGCCAGAGAGGTGAGAAGAGTCGGGCCACCTGAGAGTAAAAGTACAGGCCTCTTGTGACACCATTGGAAAATCCGAATGGGGATGCTCAAAGTGACTGAGAGAACACGAAGGCACACCCCACACCTGTGGCTTCTGAACTCAAGGGAAGACAGGATCCCTGTTTCCGATCATGCCCAGTGTGAAGAAGGAGGCCTCTCACCTTACCTTAAGAAGCTCCTGGAACAATGTGGCAGGAGGGAAAGGAGGATAGACAGCTGTTTCCCCATTTTTCCACCTAGAGCATTGAGTATTTTCTGAACCTTCAGCAACTGGGGCCACTTTCTCATTAAGCATACAGCCCAGGGATTGGAACACAGTAAAAATTCACAAAGGGAGAGGGGCAGTAACCAGTGTATTCCCCATCCTGCTGTTCCTAGGATATCTTGGAAATGTCTAGTATTCTATGGATTCCAAGGGACAGTTGGAAGTACATGTGCCTAATATCCTAAACAAGGACCTTCAACCCCAGCCCCTGCCTGCTTAAACTTAGGCAAGCCAAGACGTTGTAAACCCCTCCCTCCTCTGTCTCTTTGGCTCTCCATCATTCCAAACTGGAGAATGACCCTGGTCTCCTGGTTGCCATCAGGCTGTTCAGAAAACTATGTCATTGAGGCTAGAGCTAAGTTGGGATAGATGAGTGCATGCCTCTAGGGTGTATTTGGCTTATCAAATGAGGCCTGTGAACCAGGACAGATGCAAGAAATTATTGCTCTTCTAAGATGGATGAGACCTTGTCAACGATGGTGGAGACTGCTGGTTATACACCAAAACCTATCTTCTGCTTCTTCCGTAATGATGGAGTTGTAGCTGGCCATGTGGCTGCTCAGCTAGGGACTATGGTTCGCAGCCCCTCTTGCAACTAAGTATGGTCACGGGACCAGGTTCTCAACAATAGAGTGAACACATTATACGACATTTCCAGGCCTGGCTCACAAAACCTTGGGAATGCATTCCACTGTGCTCACTTCCCATGAGCGCAAACTCAGACAGGCCCAGGCCCCAGCTGCAACCAAGCAAATAAGTGCAATGCCCTGGAGCCGTGGTTCTTCATCTTTAATGTGCATCAGAATCACCTAGAGAAATTCTTGCTCATAGATGGCTGGGCCCCAGACCAAGAATCTTTGATTCAGTATCTCTGCGGATGAGAGCTAAGATTTTCCATTTCTAGTGAACTCCAAGGTGACGCTGATGCTGTTGGCCCATGGACCACACTTTGAGTAGCAAGTCCCTGAGATAAAACAGAGGAATGAGATAAAAATCACCTCCATCCCTGAATGGCCACATGGAGCATGGCCTCTGTACACCTAGAATGTTCATCTTGGATTGATATGTCAGGTTGTCTTTTTTAAAGCAACTGAATTCTTGCTGGGTCTCCATGGTTCAGAGCTCAACTTGACACTAATGAATACGGTAGTCAGCTTGTCCACTCATTTAAATATAGAAGGGGATGTTGGGGCCCAAGAGGAAAAGGACCTGCCCAAGGGGGTAAACAAGAATGAGAACACCAAGCTTTAGCTCCCAAATGGCAGCCTGATCCCCACGTGTAGATGCAAAGGCACTACAGTCTCTTTTACTTTGTGTGATAGGTAGAATAAAAACCCCCTTCCCCAGCCAAATGTCCATATCCTAATCCCTGGATCCTGTGAGTAGGTTAAATGCTGTGGCACAAGACAAATGAGATTGCAGACTGAATTTAGGTTGCCAATCAGCTGGCCTTTTAAAATAGAGAGGTTATCAGGGTTGGTCCAATGTAATCATAAGAGTCCTTAAAGGTGAGAGAAGGAAGCTGAAAAACAGTCCATGTCAGCGTGACGCAATGTTAGAAAGACTCAGTTGGCCACTGGAGGCTTGGCCAAGGAATGCAGCAACCTCTAGAAGCCAGAGATGTCAAGGAAACAGATTCTTCCCTGGAGCCTCCTGCAGGGAACACAGCCCCACCAGCACCTTGATGTCAGCTCTGTGAGCCCTCACCAGACTTCTGATGTCAGAACTGTAAGAATATTAATTTGTGTTGTCTTAAACCACCAAATTTGTGGTAATTTGTTATAGCAGCCATAGGTTAACTCCTGTGTGGGGAAACTGTTTCCTGTGTTAGGGAGGACTGGCCCCTAGGCTTGGAGCTCCTTGAGTGGGCCTTTGCCCCCTCCACCTCCCCAACAGCACCTGGCTCAGGGCTGGGTCCTGAGGAATGGGGGAGGGAAAGGACACACAATAAAGCGTGTGGATAGGGACATATGTCCTTTTCCCCAAAACTAAAGAGAAGGACTGTGCTTGTATCACTCTTTGGGATGTACCCTGATAAGATCTGGTTCTGTGTCCCCACCCAAATCTCATCTTGAATAGTAATCCGAATTGTAATCCCCACATGTTGGGAGAAGGACCTCGTGGGAGGTGATTAGATCATGGGGGATAGTCTCCCCATGCTGTTCTCATGATAATGAATGTGTTCTCATGAGATCTGATGGTTTTATAAAGGGCTTTTCCCCACTTTGCTCTGCACTTCTCTCTCCTGCAGCCATGTGAAGAAGTACATGTTTGCTCCCCCTTCCACCCTGATTGTAAGTTTCCTGAGGCTTCCCCAGCCCTGCAGAACTGTAAGTTGATTAAACCTACTTCCTTTATAAATTACCCAGTCTCAGGTATGTCCTTATGGCAGTGTGAGAATGGACCAATACACACCTTAACTTTCATAACTAAACCCTGACTCTGTCCCTAGACTGAACCTAATTTGGGGCCCAGCCTGAGCCTTCATTCCACTAAACATTTTGGAAAACTATGTTGATCCCTCAGAGGAAAGCTTAGGGTGTGGGTGGCACAAACTAGCCCTGCTCCCATAGTCCAGCTCATCAGGTCTTATCAAGGCCAGTGGGATCTTGGAGAGAGGCAGAGGCTGCCGCTGACAGGACAAGCTGCCAGGCAAGGGGAGAAGGGGGGAAGGGGGTAAAGGGGGTCCTGAGGAAAGGAGGGGAAAGGGTGAGGATTGGATCCAGGCTCCCTCTGGAGGCCTCAGCCTTTGGAAATCTTCATAAATGGCAGGCTATGGGGACAGCTTATAGGCCCAGAAAGGGCATTTGGCCTCTGTGATGGAAGCATCATTTGTGACCAGGACCTCTGTGGGTCTGGAGGACCTAAGAGGTGGTCTGAGGACGCTGCTGAGTGAAGGGTTGTGCAGTTGAAGGAGCGAATGTCCACCAGTGTGAGGGACTGATTCTAAATCTTTCCTGGCTCTCCCAGGTCCCCCATCTCCCAAAAGGAGCCCATCACCTCCCCAGCATTCCTCTCACAGAGTTGCCCTGATCCCACAGTGAGCTGTAAGCCCTCCCCAGGTGCTTTTACCCAGGAAGGCCTCCCTGACTCCCAGCCTGCCTTGATCTCCATGGTCTGACCATTTCAGCCCTGCCTTGCTGCATCTCCCTGTTCTCTGGGCCACACTCCTGTCTGTTCACCCTAACAGGGGCATCCTGAGAACAAAGCCTTGTTTCTTCCAGAAAATAGGCACTTAGGTTCAAGCTGGAAGATCTGGAGATAAAGGACAATGGCTGAGGATGCTGCTGCAGGTAGCATATGATGGTAATCTATAAAGGCTAGTTAGGGGCTCAGGGACCCAGAGCCACGTGCAGGATCAGAAATCAGGAGCCCTGGGGTGTAGACTCAGCCTTGACTCTGTCTTCCTGTGTGACCTTAGGGACATCTTTTTACCTCACCTACAGAGCCTTACTTTCCTCATCTATGAAATAAGAATATTCATCCATACAAGTTCAACCATGGGGGATGATTTTTGGGGTAGGACCTTAAAAATGTCAGGATTCTGATTCAGCTTTCAAATTAGGAATAGACAGAGGGAGCGAAGCCTGCACACCTGGTTGGATTTCCCATCCATTCTGAGCTAGAACGAGGGAAATTATGCCAAATCAGAGAAATGTGAATTAAACCCAATAATCCTACACTAAAGTAAACTGCCGAGGATTGAAGAGGGTGGAATGTTGTGGCCAAGAGGAGAGAGTATTAGAAATGTGCAATCTATCCATCTGGTCAAACAGCTCTGGAGGCAAGAACTGCATGGAACGGCCCCTGAGAGCAGGCCAGGCATTGTTCAGACCGGAAGGAACCTAGCCTGTCAATCATTTACAATTTGGTGTGAATTCTGTGGCTGCTTTACCCCTCCCCAAGGACTTACCTACTAGCCTGAACCCTCCAGGAAAATGCAAGATTCCATCTCCTAGTAAAAGACTCTTGGGCATCACAGTAAAAATAACTGGCCATGGAGCATTCAGCTCTGAAACCAGAACCTTAACGCTCTTTCAGCTTGACTCAAGCACCTCTGGATTCCAGGATGCTGGAATGATCCATTATGCCCTTCCAGCCAGGGTAAGGAGACAATGCCCCCATGCCAGTGAGGTAGTGAGTTCCCCACCTTCTGGGGAGTTCAAGCCTGGGAATAGCCTTCTGGAGCTTGCACTGACAACATGCAGGCTCCCTCACATTTCTGGAGGGCTCAGATTCTAAGATTCTGTGAGGGACAAGCAGCAGGGACTCTAAAGCCCTATTCCCCTTTTCCCAAAGGTGGGTGTCCCATAGGGTCCCCTGGATTCCCTGACCCCTTTGTATGAGGTGACTTTGTGGGAGAACACCAGGCTGCAGGCCCAGCCCCTGGAGCTTACTCTCTAGACCCTCTGGAAAAGGAACTCATGAGCAGCCCCGACCCAGGTTGCTGATCTACACAGGATTTCCCTCCTCTACCCAGCCACAAGCCTGAGAATGAATTCAGGTGCAGAAGGAGCCTCAGCCTGGGCATGCCTCTGCCCCATGCCAAAACTCTTGAACTGCAGGTGGCACATTTTTCTTCCTTTGGAACCAGAAGGAACTGGCAGCTTCTCCACCATTCTAGCACTGTTTGGATGAGGATTCATGCCAGAAAGGGCTGGGGTAGAAGGAAGAAGATGAGAAGGGTAGGAAACTAGGAAGGAATTAACATTAAGAGAGCTCCTCCTCTGTGCTCAGAACTGTGGGGGCACTTTGAAAGCATTTGTTCATTCTTCCAATTATGAATTCATTCACAGAGTACTTCCACAAATATATAGTGAACATCCAACACATGTCAGGCCGGGTCCTTTGAAGACCTGCCTTTGAGGAATCCACAGGATAATAAATGCTATGAAGGTTATTTCATTTACTTTCTACAAAATCCCTGGGGGAGAGGTATTATTTTTCCCACATTACAGATGAAGAAAAGGAAGATCAGAGAGTTTAAGCAATTGATCTAAAGTTGCACCATTTTCATGTGGCAGAACCAAGAAGCAGAACTTAGTTTTCAATGGTTACTATCACCCTTTCCTACTGTGTGTCTGTCTTTATCTGTAAAATGGGAATGCAGCTCCTTCTTTGCAAGGTGTTGATGAAGATTGGATACAGCGCACGTTAAGCACTGCATGATGTAGGTACTCAATAGGCGGTTCACGATGCAGTGTCTCTTGTGGCTCCAAGTCCTCTGTTCTCTCACTTCCTCACATGGTTTTTGGAGACAGGCTGCCATATTGCTGGCCTTAGGAGTTGGGGAAGGAAGAAAGCAATTAAGCGTTTGGAAAGCCTGGGTCCTGTGGGAGGCAGATATTTATCACTCTGTCACCAAGTAATAATTGAGCACCAGCCATGTAGCCTCAGGATCTGAGAAGGAGATGGAAGACTCAGAAGATAAAACCCCTACCCTGGGTGAATTCTCAGCATGGTAGGAGAGGCAAGACTGACAAATATAAAAACAACATAGGAGAGGGCCTTCACATGTTCTGAATTGGTGAAGAGCAGACAGCTGATAAAAGGCTCATAAGCAAGCCACTTGGTGCCCCATTTTTGTATTTTTTTTAATTTCAAAATAATTATAGACTTCAAGAAGTTGCTCGATAGTGCAAAGAGTTCACAAGTACCCACCACCAATCTTCCCCTAGTAACATGTGGGAATGTGGGGATAGCTGCAGCACAATATGAAAACCAGGAGATTTATGTTGTATAATATGATTAACTAATCTACAGACCTTACTTTGCTTTTACCAGTTTTTCCAGGCACTCTGTTTTTTTTTTTTTTTTGTATGTGTATATGCATAGTTCTAGAGGTTTATCACATATATAAATTCATATTGCCACCATTACAGTCGAGGCATAAAATGGTTGATCACCACACAGGAGCTCCCTCAAGGGCACACTTTTTTGTTTGCTTGTTTTTTAAGACAGGGTCTTGCTCTGCTGCCCAAGCTGGAGTGAAGTAGCACAGTCACAGCTTGCTGCAGCCTCAACCTCCTGGGCTCAAGCGATCATCCTACCTCAGCCTCCCAAGTAGCTGAGACTAGAGACATACCACTATGCCCAGCTAATTTTTGTATTTTTTGTAAAGACAGAGTTTTACCATGTTGCCCAGGCTGGTCTCGAACTCTTGGGCTCAAGCAATCCGCCTGCCTCAGCCTCTCAAAGTGCTGGAATTACAGGTGTGAGCCACCACCCCACATTAAATGTAAGTTGCCCACATTATGCCCTGCACAGGCACTAAGGATGTGTACTTGCTCATCACTCTGGGAAAGCCTACCTATCCCATCTTGCTCTGCCCAAAGAGACCTTTCCAGGGAAAGCAAGTTGGGGACTGAATGTCTAGGGAGAGATCTTCTGAGGTTGGCTTAAGCCCTCTGTGCAAACTCTCTGTGAAGAGGCTCACCATATCACTTTCCTGCAGAAGGAGAAACTGAAACCCTGAAGACCTGGTCCTCCCAAGGTGAGTCTTGGACAAGCTCCCTGAGGTTCAGCACCACGGACAGATCCCAAGCACAAGGGAAGGCAAAGAGGGTTCATAGAGAGGAAGAGAGAGGGCTGGGTGCTTCGCTGGGTCACCTCTTAGTCTGGAGATACAGAAACCCTGGGTGAGTACATGACCCTCTGCCCCCCGCAACACACAAGGTCTCAGGTCGAGGAAGCGGGGGCATTTCAAGAGGGAGATCCCCGCTTGCCTGACTCCTCCCCATTATTCAAAGCTTATCCTCAGTCTCTTCTGTCCTGGATCTCTCCTTGACTTTCCCACCTTGCTGGCTCCCTTCTTTGAATTAATTTACCCTAAAAGCTGGCAGCACCATCCAAGACAGCCGGGAGCACACCATGTGCTTTTCTCTGCCTGCTCCCACATATGAAGCTGCACCCCCAGCCAGAATGTGAATGCCTGGAGGAAGGACCAACTTGTCCTTCACTTGTCTCTCCCATTTTCTCCCTTTTTTCCTTCCACCCAGTGTAGCGCCACACAGGGTTAGGAATTCAGGGTCTTTCTGGGGAACATGGTAGCCAAGGGATGGCTCTGTCCTTGTTCAATTCTCCTTCCAGAATCCCACATTGGGCATCTTTTCTGTCTGGCACTGTTGGGACAGGGAGCAGAGGGAGCATATTCAAACCTTGATTTTCCTTCCAGAACTTCTCAGCCTAGCTTCCTTCCCTTTTTCTCATAACCTGTAAGACCTTTTCCCTTTGAGAATACTCATTCATGGTATTTTCCCTGGAATTATCTGTGGATCCTGGAGTTAGCCTTGCCAAGCCTGGAGAACACCATCCCCAGCCACCTCCCCACCAGAAGCATTATCATGGGTGCTGTGCTGCACCACCCATATGGCCTCTGCAGAACTAAAGGACTTACTCTACCAGCTGCCAGGAAGACAATTATTTGACACTTCTCATCCCTCAGCCCCCCTAGGAATTGTCTCAGCTGAAGAAAGCACCCATGCCTAAGGTAACATCCCCTTCCTAGGGCAGTCTACATCCAATGACAGGGTATTAAGGCCCAGCTCCCTCACCTCAATGCTGGATGCCTCTGAAGCATCCTCCCAGCCTCAGATCTCCTATGGAATCAGCAGAGGCTTTCATGGCAATTGCATTGCTGCCCAACTTCTCCCTCTGCCCAATCCTGCTTCCTCCCTTCCCCTACAGGCGTTGGTCCTGAGACCACTTCCTGATGCTTTCTGCATACTAGTATGCTTCCAGGGGAACCCAACCTGTGACATCTCTAAAGTCTTGGCCCTGTGGGATGAGGCTTCTTCTGGCAACCAGCTGGCTACTCAGATCAGGCCCAACAAGACAGAGTGGAGCCACCCTGCTTGTTAATTTCCCACAAGTCTTCAGAAAGACTCTGTTTACTCCACATTCTATGACAGTTCTCAGCCTCGCTCCTAGAAGCAGCCCGGCCACCTGGAGGTCCTCTGGGTCTTCTGGCATACTGGAACAAACTCTGAAGGAAGGCACATCAGGGTTTGGGCTCCAGCACCTCCAGGTACCAGGTAGGTTCCCCTGAGCAAATTCCATAATCTCCTTAAGCCACTGCTCCCAGATCTGGAAGCAGAAATGACAATTAAAACATCATAAGCCCATTATGAGGATTAAGTCATTTGACACAAGTGAAAATGTTTACAAAGCACAGTTCCTGACATAAATATGTGCTCAACAAATATAAATTCCCTTCCCTCCTTTTGAGTCTGAGGGTATTTTGTAACGAATTACCAATTAACATTAACATTGAAATATTACATTTTAGTAGAATTGAGCATCACAAGCACAAATGTAATATAAATCTATGGAAAACATTGCAAACTTTTCATGTGATGGATCAGGAAGGCGGGAAGGTAGTCATTCAACTGAATGCTCCCTGTATGCTAGTCTTCTTCACATCATTGGAACATTCTTGGCATCTAAAGAAGATTCTTCATAGTTTAAAGACTATCAGCTGTTTTCTTTGTATCCTAAGGGGGAAATGGAACCCAGCCAGGCCACCTTTGTATCTGGCTGGAGCAGAGAATGTGTCCCCATAAAATGCCAGGATCCGTCCTTCTTCCTAAATAATAGGTAAATGGTTTGGAGAGGAGGTGGTACCTTAAATTATGGCTGCTTGGGCCATACAACTGGGTGCTGGCATCTGGAAGAGAGGATGTGAGAAGACAATCAGCCTGTTAAGAGAGTTTTATGAAAGTATAAGTTGTCCCTAAAATAACAACACTAAGTATCCAACTCTCTGACAACGATCTCTTCCCCAAATGCAATGATCATCCGCTCTCCCAAACATCTTCCTGCTGCCTCAGACTTACTCCCCCCAAATCCTTCTTCCTCTCTCCTCAGGGAAGCTGGAGAAGGCCTGACCTCCCCAGAACTGCTGCTCCCTCACTGTGACATCTGTGGCCTGGGTGTGTAGGGTGGGAGCTGGAGGGGGCTTGGAGAGATCGGGGCGGGAAGCCACACCCCGGGCACACATTTTACTCCAGCTGGGCCTTTTCTGACAACCTTGGACCAGCACACAGCTACACCCACTCACAAGTACTGGGCTCAGAGAATGCTGAATTCAGCCCCAATTAAAGGGCCATCTCGGGGCAGGCTGCCGGCACCAGCAGCTGCTATTTTGGGACCTGGTGAAGGCACTATCTTCTCTCTTCCTCTCTCCTCCATCTCGGTTTTATTTTTCTCCTCTCTCCCCTTTCTCCATTTCCGTTATCTCTCTAGGATTTTCTAACTGAGTATGCATTTCTTTTTGCCTCTCAGCTCCTCTGTCTCTCCAGCTGCCCCCATCTCTGTGGCTGGATCTCACTCTAGATCTCTCTTATCAAATCAACTTGACAAACACTATTCCCTCTCCACTGCACCAGGGCCTGGCTGGGCTCTGGAGAAGAAGTAATCTGCAGACCCCTGACTTTGAAGAGCCCTGAAGCGTGGGCTGCCTTTCTCTGCTTCTCTCTGCCCATTTCTGAATCTTGATCTACCCTGCTCACCCTGCCCAGGACCCAGGGATTGCTTCTAAAGATCAAAGAAAGGATTCAGGTTCCAGCCATCCTGTCTCCTGGTCTGCCTGCAGCTTCTGTACCCCCAGTTTCTGTGCCTCAGGTTCCCAGTTGTGGCTTTAGAGGGGACTTCTCTCCTCCTCCTCCAGGCTTCTTCCAGTTTCAGCAGAAAAAGAAGGGCTGGCATTTCCAGGGTGAATCTGTGGCAGCAAAGGCTCTAGAATGCCCAAGAGGCCCACGGCGAGGCTTCCCCATCATCCTGGCCCCAGGGAGACCTGACCAGTGCCTACAACGTAGAGCCATTTGGTCTCCCTCTTGTGGTGATTTTCACTGTGATTTGGTCTCCAGGTCTGTCTCTTGAGATTGGCCATAAGCCAAGATAGCTACTCCCTAGGAGAGTCCTGACGGGGGAAAAGTTAGGTTTGGGTGTGTGAGACACACAAGGAAGTGAAATTAAAATGCAGAAGGAGAAGAAATTTATTACTCACAGGTCCCAGATAGGTTAGGGGTGTCAATGGTAGGCTGATGGGAAGTCCAAAGGTGACAGGGAGTTCAACTAGGGAGTGGGGGGAGAGAGAGAAAGAGCAGACCTGCGGGACTGTGCCTTTATGAAAGCCTGTAGTGTTATCACTGGGCTTTCCCACAGGGGCTGTGGATTGGCTTGTTTAGAGAAAAGACACACGAAGGGGAGACTCATTTACATGACTCTGGTGTTGACCATTTGGTTTCATCATGGTCAGAAGCTATGGGACCAGCGGTATTTGGGTCAGTGGGATGAGGAACCAGCAGGCTATATTGCAAACAACTATCTGGGGGAGGGAGGTTTTTTGGGTTTTAAATAACTCATGTTAGGCCTTAAAATGAATGCCAAGACAGCAACCACATTAAAACAGATTTGTGACACTAGGTCAGACCAGCAGGCCGTGCTCCTTGTCAATCGAGAGATTCAGGATTCATAGACCAAAGCCTCTTCTCTGTCTTCTCCTCCTCATTCCGGAGGAGCCTACTCTGCCATCTCCTGCCCCAGCCCCTGTAGCCCTGGTACTCTGTTCTGTGCTCATGGCACCGAGCTCTCCCACCACGGTGCCTGTTGGCTGGATTTTAACCTGACTCTGTTCTTTGATGCTGGGTGTGGAGTAGGGGCTTATAATAGGACCTGCCTGTGACCTCTCCGAGGTCCTTCCCCTCAATGGATTCCCTTCTTGGGCTTCTCCACATACTGGAAATAGGGGGGACATGGTAACTTCTTATGTTTATTATTGAATTAAGAATTTAAAAAAATTAGCCAGACACATGAGTATTTTCAGATGCATTATCTTACTCAATTCATAGGCCAGCCTTATGAATCTCATTCTAGAGTTGCAAGAACAGAAGCCTAAAGAGGTTACCCAAAGTCAAATCACCAGGGCTAGAGTAGGAAGCCAGGCCCCCTAATTCACCAGCCAGGGCTTGCTCTGAAACACAGCTCTTGGTTATAAATAAAAGAGGGGAAAAAATACTTCTGCACAGCACAGTTCTTCCTCAGAGAGTTCTTCACCTGAGATCCCAGGGCCTCAAGGCCCTTAGCAGCTGCTTGAGAGGTAGAACCAACTCTTGAGGAGAGATGGAGCAAGGCACGCACACACTGAGCCAGACTCAGCCTGGCTGGGACCTCAGCAGAGCAGAGAAGCCCTGGCTCTGGGCCAGGCGGGCACAGCTGGTGACACGTTCTCAGCCAATGGGAGCCCAGGGGCGAGAGGAAGCCTTAGGGAGGAAGGAATGCTCTTTGAGCTGGTGTCAGCCAGAGGCTCAGAGGTGAAAATATCAAAAACTCCCAGGTGGCTGGCAGGACTGAGACCCCATCTCCTGGTGGGAAACAGGAGGCTGGCTTGGCAGGGTCACCTTTGAAGCTTCCCAGGTGACAGACACGCCACTCAGGGCCTCCCTCGTGAACAATCGTGCCCCTCAGGCCTGTGGCACAAGCGGCATCTGAAGCCGGCTTTGGGGCTGGGGCAGTGCAGTTGGGAAGGCGCTTTGATGCTGCCTGTCTTTGGTGGCTTTTTCAAGCTCCCCCTACTCTTTGTCAGCAGTACCATGTCAGGGTGTGCCAGATGACGAGGAAGCAGGCAGCAGAGCCCAGGTGTGCCAGGCTGCTCGAGAGGAAAGAGCAGCTCTGCCCTGGCCCAGAGCTGCTGTGCGGAGTCAGGGACCCTAAGCCTGTTGGGACCCTGGACTCTAGGGACCCCTGGGTCTGAGCTGGCCTGACCAGCTCCCTGGCTTCTAACCAGCAGTGCCATATCCTGCAGGTCACCAAAGCCTGAAGAGTCAGAATCACTTCTCGAATCCACTCTCTCTTCTTTGGTTCCAGCACCTCTGCCGGGTTCCGGCCTTCCTTGTCTCCCCCTGGACTGTTGTTGCCCATGATCTTCTCGTTTCTGTTCTGTCCCAGCCACCCAGAGCCAGCTTTCTGACGTGCAGGTCGGGCCCTTCAGCCTCACGTTCTTGCTTCCCTCATCCTTCACCCGACACCCAGGGCTCCATGACTTGGCTCCTGTCAACGTCTCCAGCTTCCTCCCCACCTCTGCCTCCAAGGTGCCTTCCTGAGCTCCACTGCACGCAGCCATGGCCACTCCTCAGACATGTTCACCTGTTCTCATCATTGTGCCTGTGCCCGTGCTGCTCCCCAGCTAGGACAGAATTCTCCCACTCTTGCTTACAGGCACTGGTCTATCCCAGTCTTCTACTCAACTTCTAGATTCCATTCCAGCTTTGCCTTCTGGACAAGCCTTTCCTGGAGGCTGGGCTGGGCCTGTGCCTCCTTTGTGCTGTCTCTGTGCCCCGTGTGCCTGGTTTCACTAGTTGCCATGCTGGGCTGTCACTGCTGGCAGCTGTGTCTCCTACAGGAAACTGGACTTCACAGAGGGCAGGGGTCATTTCCGAGTCACCAGTGTGGCTCCACAGTCCATCATGTAGGGTGATAAATAGACAGCCCTGCACCAGTTCCCACCATCTGGTTCACACACACACACAAACACACACACACACACACACACACACACACACACACACACAAACTACTGAGCTCTCACAGGACCGGGCAGTGTAAGCTAAATTGAGGGCAGAGTCAGCAAAGAGGGTTTCCCTTGAGAAGGCAGGATTTGAGCTGGGTTCCAGAGGCACGCTCTGCACCCATCTGGGGATGTGAGTGTAGACACCTGAGCCGAGGCTGGGTAGCAAATGACTGGTGGATTGCATTGCATTGACAGCACAGTGCTTCCTGATCCCCGTGTCCCTGTGCTTTGCTGTGCGCCTTTGTATTGTCCTCCGGCTATGAACAGAGGTGACGTCACTACCTCTATCCTGACTCAACCCAGTCATGTGACCTGCTTTGGCCAATGGGATACTAGCAGACATGCTGCAAAGGGAAGTTTGAGATGGGCTGTCACATTGGAGCCTGCCTTCTTGTGTCTCTGCTTGTGGGTAGCTTAGGTCAGCCAATAACCAGCTGACCTCCAGAGATGTGAATGACCCCATCTGAGAACTGAAGAACCACCCGGCAAAATCCAGACTAAATCTCTGACCCACAGGATAATAAGTTAAATACCTTTTATATTAAGCCAGTGAATTTTGGGGACCTTGTTATACAAAGTGACTGAGGCCAAGGTGACCAGCCTCTCGAAGGGCAGGCTTATCCGCAATGGTGCCCACAGTGGGCTGGCACAGAGGGAGTCTGAACAGGACCATCACTCCTTCAACATTGCCATTGCCTCCTCTGCCCCAGTCACCTGGGGCTCTAAGAGACCTTACACATGTCCTGTGTCTTTGCACAGCTTGTTCCTTCCTCCTGGAAGACCCATCTTCATTTGTCCTTTGAATCCTGTTCACCCTTTAAGACCAGCTCATAGCCTGGAACCTTTGTAGGTTCACAGCCTTTCTGCTACCATCAATCTTTTGGGAATGAAGTAAAATCTAAGTGAATAAAATCCCGCCCTCCTTCTGTCTCCTGTCTTTTTGTACCACCCTGTGCTCTGCCGGTGGCTTTATTGCAGCACATCCCCTTTCATGGTTACCAACCCATGCGGTGGCTCCTGAACGCTAAGTAGGGAAGGAGGCCCCCCTGGAGGAGTAGCCCTCATGGAATCCTGGGTTTTTCCAAGCCTCAGCACTAGGCCGGGTGCCCAAAAGTGTCCCTGGAGGGGGAAATGAAGAAAGAGGAACAAGCTTTCCATCTACTGATTGCCATGAAAAAATCCACATTGAGGCCGGGCATGGCGGCTCACCACCAAAGTGCCTATAATCCCAGCACTTTGGGAGGCTGAGGCAGGCAGATCATGAGGTCAGGAGTTTGAGACCAGCCTGACCAACGTGGTGAAACCCTGCCTCTACTAAAAATACAAAAATTAGCCGAGCGTGGTGGCAAGCCTGTAATCCCAGCTGCTGGCAGAGGTGGCAGTGAGCCGAGGTCACGCCACCGCAATCCAGTCTGGGTGACAGCAGCCCCAGGGTCCCTGCACAGGTTCAGCACCTGCTCTGAGCCCCTCCTGTGGCAGGGCTGTCAGGGCCGTAGAGAGGGACCATCCCTTCAGATGCTCTCTCCCTGGGTACCGAGCCATCCAGGGAAGAGTGAGAGGCTGGAGCGGGACAGTGTTTGAGCAGGAGCTGGTGCATAGAGCATGGACGCTCAGAGAAGGGAGAGGGTGGCCTGGGCTGGAGAAAGGGAGGAGTTGAGCTGGGCCATAAAGGACATGATTCTGTGCAGTGAGCACGGGCCTGCTGGATTAAGGTCACACAGCCCCACAGGCAGGAGAACCTTGCTCCAGGGCACCTTCTTGCCTGCTCATCTCGGTTCTAAGGAGCAGACCCCATGCATTGAAGCCTACAGTCTGGAAGCCAGCAGTAGCTAGGGGCCGGGGGACGTTGAGGCAGACATGGGATGGTACTAATGGCCCAGGGTCTCCCCTTCTGCTTCTGTTGTAGCAGTTTTTGCTCTGAAAGAAGAAACGCTGGGTTGATGCATGAGGTGGCTGAGTACAAGCCTGCGAGCGGCTGTCTGCCTCTGCCAGAATGGAGGCCAATTATCCGGCAGTAGAAGCACAAGGCATCCAATTCCGGTCAGGAAAGAGGACACCAGAGAATCTGGCTCTGTCCACACATCTCCTGGGTGTGTCAGTTACTACTTACTTCCCCTCAGAACTAAGCCCTCCACATCCACATGTCATCTGAGCCATGTGAGGCTTGTAGGGGCAGATGGGAATTGTCACACTCAACCTAGGGAGGAGGAAACTGAATCCCAGGAAGAAGAAGGAGCTTGACCTAAGTTCTATGCCCAGGACTAGAAGCTGGGCCTCCTGCTCTCAGTTGAGTCAGTGTAGCCATGCTGCCCGAATAACCTGGGTCAGTGCAGATAAGTTAACTGGGTAAACTGAGGACAAGGGATCCATTTTGGAATAAAACTTACACTGTGGGGGACCAGGTGCGGTGTCTCACACCTGTAATCCCAGCGCTTTGGAGGCCAAGACAGGCGGATCACCTGCGGTCAGGAGTTCAAGACCAGCCTGGCCAACATAGTGAAACCCCATCTTTACTAAAACTGCAAAAATTAGCTGGGTGTGGTGGCCAGTGCCTGTAATCCCAGCTACTGGAGAGGCTGAGGCAGGAAGATTGCTTGAACCCAGGAGGCAGAGGTTGCAGTGAGCTGAGATTGTGCCATTGCACTCCAGCCTGGGCAACAAGAGTGAAACTCCGTCTCAAAAAAAAAATTGCTCTGTGGAGATGCAAGATGACCACAGTGTGTACAAGCCCACCATGTGCTAGGCACGGTGCTAGAGCTTTTGCACAGCGTCTCATTCAGTAATCAAATCCAGCCTTGGAGTGAGGTATCCTCAAGCTACAGAGGTTTGGAGGGTCTGGGCAGCTTTTCTAAATCACCCATGAAGAAGCAGGAAAGCTGGGGTCTGAACACCAGTCTCTCTGAGGCCTGAGCTCTGCATCTTCCAGCTGCCACCTGGCCACACCTGATAACCACCTGCATCGTTGAGAATGACTGGGCCAGGGAGGCGGCAGCCATTTAGGCAGGACAGGAGTGAGGGTCCTACTGGTGGATTCTCACTTCAGGTTGGCTTTCTCACCGCCTCCTCCAGGGTGAGGACTAGTGCCTGGCACCTCTGGGAATTGGCTCAGAGAATAACAACACAAACAACAGCAATATTCTTCTTTCTTTCTTTCTTTTTTTGAGACAGGATCTTGCTCTGTCACCCAGGCTGGAGTGCAGTGGCTCAATCATGGCTCACTGCAGCCTTGACTTCCCAGGCTCAAGCAATCCTTCTCACCTCGGCCTCCACAGTAGCTGAGACTACAGGTACATGCCACCACACCTGGCTAATTTTTTAGTTTTTTGTAGAGACAGGGTTTTACCATGTTACCCAGCCTGGTCTCAAACTCTTGGGTTCAAGCTACCAGCCTGTCTCATAATAATTTCTTCTCGTATTGATGCCTCCTTCTAGAGCTTTCTCTGTTAAGCCCTTTACATACATGTACACTCCCTCATTTAATCTTCAAAACAAATTCTTTGAGATAGGTCCTTTTTTTTTTTTGACAGAGTCTTGCTGTCACCGGGCTGGAGTGGAGTGGCGCAATTTCAGCACACTGCAACCTCCGCCTCCCGGGTTCCAGCGATTCTCCTGCCTTAGCCTCCCGAGTAACTGGGATTACAGGCACGTGCCAACCAGGACCAGCTAATTTTTTGCATTTTTAGTAGAGACAATATTGGCCAGGATGGTCTCGATCTCTTGACCTTGTGATCTGTCCGCCTCGGCCTCCCAAAGTGCTGGGATTACAGGTGTGAGCCACCGCGCCCAGCTGAGATAGATCCTTTTTATTGCATTCTATAGATAAGGGAACTGAGGCTCAGAGGAATAAAGTTCCTCTCCAGTCTGTCTCCAAATGCTTGTATCTTCTACAGCCTACACTACCCATGGATTTCAAGGGGAAGAGAAAGATGTTTTTCTGACAGTGAGAGCTGCCTGAGGGTGGTGGAAGGAGTGCCCTGACGATGAAGCTGTTTTGGTGTGTGGACACTTGTGCACACAGAAATACTACTTAGAGTTACCTTTTAAAATTTAATATTCAATTTATCAAGAATACACATATAAAAACATAGCTTTTTAAAAGGATTAAACCCCACTTACCAATCTTATTATTCTATGTATAAATGCAATACAATAAGAACAAAACCTTCCCTTTTTCTTCAGTTAAAGTTGGATTAACTCAAGTGGATAAAACTATTCCTTTAAACAACTGGTGCCATTTACAACTTAATTAAATTTGCTTAAACAATTTCAGTTACATTCAAACATGTAATATATTTGATTTTCCTATGTGACTTAAATATCTAGTTGAACAAGCAAAATCTTTTGATTATGTACTTGAAAATATAACAAATTAAATTTATTAAAATTTAATTATAATGAATTAAATTTAAATGAATTGTTTATAAAAATACTGATTGGACGCAGCGGCTCACGCCTGTAATCCCAACACTTTGGAAGGCTGAGGCCGGTGTATCACTTGAGGTCAGGAGTTTGAGACTAACCTGGCCAACATGGTAAAACCCCATCTCTACCAAAAATACAAAAATTAGCCAGGCATGGTGGCACGTGCCTGTAATCCCAGCTACTCAGAAAGCTGAGGCAGGAGAATGACTTGAACTCGGGAAGCAGTGGTTGCAGTGAGCCAAGATCACATCATGGCCCTCCCGCCTGAGCAACAGAGTGAGACTCCGTTTCAAAAAATAAATTAATTAATTTATAAATATAATGACTTTTACATTCTCCTAAATATTGCAATACTGTTTGCAAAATTTGTTAAATTCTCCCATACCTTTCAACTTAAAATCACACGTCTACAGGCTTCTGATTACAGCTAAGGTGACAGAGTAAGCAAACTTCATCCTGTCTCTCCCACTCTTTACAAATAAAATCCCTGGAATGAAAACATACAACACTCTTTAAAAACTCCGAAAAAAATAGCAGGTGGATTTGTGGGAAATAAATGCTCAAAGAATGATCAATATGACTGTGAGTTATCTGGTATTTTCCCTCCAATACCTCCTGGCTTGGATGCTAGAGGCCCCAAATGCCACTGCACAGTGGGCACAGACAACAAAACTCCAAGAGAATCTCCTCTTTCTAGCCAGAGGACTGGGGACAGGGACCCTGCAGGTTAGAGGGTGACCCCAATTGCTCTCCCTTTTACTCTCCTGGGTATGTCCCAAGGAAAGCCCCAATTACAAAACTATATTCCTCTAATGTTGGTAGTGCGTGATCTAAACCCATGAGATAAATCCTTGTCTCTGGCCAGAGAAATTGGAAAAGGGAGCCCCTATGGAGGTATGGGGGGAAATTCTGTTGATTTTTTTCCTCTCTTTTGTCTTTTTGCTTCACCCAGGAGGTGGACCCCAGTCAGGGGAAATATACAACAATATGGGGTAAAATTCCAGTGTTGCAGCACAAAGACCAGGAAAAGGGCTTCTGGGTGCCAGAGAGTGCAAGGGAAATCGTGGAGTGCTAAAGAAAAGACCTCCTTCAATCTGTGGATGAAGTCCTGCACTCATCCTTGAGCTGGACATGTGAAGAACTGATCCAAAACAGAAAGCAGGTCAGGACTTGTGGTCTGAACCAGATAGGGTTGAACACATAATATTCAAAATGCCTCAAATTACTCCATACACAAAGAACCAGGAAAATCTCAATTACTTTCAAAGGAAACGAAAATTAACAGATGCTGGCCCTGAGATAATCCAGATGATGGAGTTATCACACCAAAACGTTAAAGCAGATATTATCACTATAGTTCCTAAAGTAAGAAAGAATGATCTTGAAATGAATGGAAAGGTAGAAGTTCTCAAAAAAAAAAACTGAGAACTATTTTAAAAAGAACAAAATGGACATTTTAATACTAGGAAATACAATAACTGAAATTATAAAAATCACCCCATGGCCTCAATGGCAAAACACAAAGATGACAGAAAAAAAATCAATAAACTTGAAAATAAATCTATAGAAGTTATCTAATACAGAGAAAAAAGATTTTTTTTAAAAAAAAGAATAGAGTTTCAGGGACTTGTGAGACAATATCAAAATCTTTAATATTCATGTCCATATTGGAGTTCTATAGAAAGAGAAGAAAAGGCTTACTCAGTGCAGAAAAAAACTTGAAGAAATCATGGCTGAAAACATTCCAAATTTGGTAAAAAGACAAGTTCATGGATTCATGAATCTCAGTATATTCAGAAACCTCCAAAAGGATAAATTCAAAGACCTCACCCAAATACATCTTAAACAGCTGAAAACCAAGGATAGAGAAAAAAATTAAAAGCAGCCAGAGTAAAGCAATGCAACACGTATAGAGGAAGAACAATGAAAATGACTACAGATTTATCATCAGAAACCATCAAAGCTAGAAGACAATGGAAAAAAAATCTCTGAAGTGCTGGAAGAAAAGAGCTGTCAACCCAGAATTCCATATCCAGTAAAAAAAAAAAAAAAAAAAAAAAACCTTTTTAAAAGGCAAAATAAAGACATTTTTATATGAAGGAAAACTAAGAAAATTTATTAATGGCATGCCAGCTGCAAAAGAAATGCTAGAGAAAATTCTTCAGGAGAAAGAGAAATGATACCAATATTTGGGAGATTTTTCCAGATGTCTTCACCTTATTCATTTTGAGTTGCTCCTGTAGCCACCTGTTGCTGCTACTCTCTTGGAGGGGACCACACTCCACTCAAAACTTGGAACTTTAGGAATAAAGGAAGATGACAAAATTATAAAGCTAGATAAATATGATAAACTATTTTCTCCTTCTTAAGTACTTTAAAATATGTGTAACAGCTGAAAGCAAAAGTTGTAACATTGTATGATGGGGTTTTCAATGTCTATAGATGTATATAATGACTGCAACATGGAGGAGGGAAAAAGGACCTATGTGGCTGCAAGATTTCTATATTTCACTTGAAGTGGTAAAATTTTAACTCTAGGTAGACCATGAAGAGTTAGGTATTTGTATTATAATCCCTAGAATAACCACTTAAAAATGCAAAAAGATATAGTAAAAAAGCCAACAGAGAAAGAAAAATGGAATACTAAAACAATATTCAAAGAATCCAAAAGAAGACAGAAAAGGGGAAACGATGAAATAAAAGTTAGATGGGACAAACCAAAGCCAAACAATAAAATGATAGCTCTAAATCCAACCATATCAATGAATGTATTAAGTGTAAATGGCTTAAACATATCAATTAAAAGACAGAGATTGTCAGATTAGGTTTTTAAAAAATAAGGTCAACTATATGCTATATATAAGAAACTCACATTAAATATGATATAGATAGGTTAAAAATTAAAAGATTTTAAAAAATACCATGAAACATTATTTTTTTAGAAAGCTGGAATGGCTATATTAATATAAGACAAAGTAGACTTCTAAAGAAGGAAATTTATCAGAGATTAAGAGGAATATTATGCAATGATAAAAGGATTAATTTATCTAGAAGTTGTCACAATTCTCAGTGTATATATATCCAACAATAGAGCTTCAAAATACATGAAGCAAAAAATTGAGAGAAGTAAAAGGAGAAATAAACTCAGTTATACTTGGAGACTTTAACAAAACTCATCTTTCACTAACTGATGGAAAAGTAGACAGAAAATCAGTGATGACATAGAAGACCTGAATGACATTACCAATGAACTTGATCTAATTGATATTTGTAGAACACTTCACCACCAAAAGCAGAATGCACATTCTTTTCAAGTTGCCCCAATATAGACCATATTCTAGGTCATAAAACAGACTTTAACAAACTTAAAAGGATTGAAATCATACAACGTATGTTCTCTGACTATAATGAAATCAAACAAAATGAATAAGAGAGAGATATCTGGAAAATTTCCCAAGTACTGGAAATTAAGCAACACACACAAAAAATTCATGAGCTAAAGAATGGTGAGGTTGAGGAGCCGGGATGCTAGCCCAGGAAGTTTGCCCGTGCTCTTCACCAGTAGGCCACATGGCCTCTCAAGGTTTTTCCAGCCTTGAATGCCAGGCTAAGGACTTTGAAATTTGTACTTATTCAATGTATAAGCATTTAAGTATTTTCACATATAAGACAAAGCACTATTTGCAAACAGATGGAGTTGGGTATAGTTTGTGAAGGGGCAGGAGAAGGGCAAGACAAATGTGTTCTGCCTCACCAGGGAGGCAAAGTGAAATTAAAGATTTGGATTTTTCAAGATTTTAAAAATAAGACATTTTTGAAACAGAGCCCATCCCTCGTTTTTCATAGGAGGTTATTTCCATAGTCTTTTGGGATAGCACATGTGCCACGGGAGCTGCAGCTCTAGAGGGAAGAGTGGTCTCTACCATCAGACGGGGGCTTTCTGAGGACAAAGGCCATGTAACCCCACAAGAATGGGGGTTTCCCAAGAGATAACTAGCTTGTGGCTCTGGACAAGTTACTTAACCTCTCTATGCCTCAGTTTCTCATCTGTACGATGGGGATGATACCAGTTCCCACTGACTGGGCCCTAGTCTTGAGCTAAGCTGCCTGGAAAAAATGCTAGAAGGGAATTTGAACTCCTGGTTCCCGGTATCTGCAGTGGGACCCTAGCTGGAAGGCAGGTGGGAAGGTGTCTCTCTAGTTTGCAGTAAGTCTTGGAGGAAGGTCTCTCAGCATGACAAGAAGTGGGACTCCTACCTCCAGGGACCCAAAGTGGGAGCAGGGAAGGGCACATTAATTCAGAGACTTTGATCAACAGCCATGACAGGGAGAGTTTCTGTTCTCTTTGAAGCAGCAAAAAGATCAATCCTGCTTCTTATCTCAGCCTCTTTGCACAGTGGCATCACGTGCTCCTGCAGCCACTGATGTTGCTACTCCCTCTCGAGAAGACAGGAACAGAGGAGGCAAAGCCCAACCCTGCCCCGTCCCCTGCCCCCATCTCCCTGCCCCCCTGCACCCCTCCACCCCGGGGATGAACAGAATCTGCCACTTTCTGACCTTCATTTGGTCCAGCCTCAGAAGGAAGGGGGAGAGGAAAAAACACCTATGCACCAGGAAATAAGACCTTCCAGGACTCATTCATCAAACCTTAGCTAACCTGGGCACTCCCTCTCTTTTTCTCAAAGTCTGGCTTTTAAAACATCACCTTTTGCTGAGATCTAAAGATAACTGGGCTAGGAGGCAAGAGACTGGATTCTAGTTACAGGTACGCCTTTGATTTGCTGTGTGACCTTAAGTAAGTTGCTGCCCCTCTCTGGAGCTTAATTTCTCATCTGCGAAGCAGAGTTGCTCGAAATGTTTTTCAGGACTCAATTTAAAACTCTGTAGTGAAGACCAGGCTGTGGCCAGGGTGAGACTTCAATGTGGGTTTGTGTTGTCGAATTGTCTTTCTCAGATCCTGCCACAAACGAGTTGCCCCCTTAACCTTGACCTCACTGACTCCTTCCTATCTTGGCCAAATGTTTTTCTGCACAATCTCTTAGTGGAAAGATCTGCTTGGCTAGTGAAGCAGCATCCTGAGTCTGCAGACTCTGCCCATGAGGGGCAGGAACAATTCCCATCAGTGCTGCCTGCAGCTGTTTCGAGGACTGAAGACAGCAGAGGAGAGGGTTTGCAGGGTCACTCTGCCTTTGAAAGGCTGGGAGAAGAAGAGAATAGGGCATAGGGCAGGATGGGGAGGAGTTGAGGTGGAAATAAAGGGTGGTGGGAGGAATGTTGCAGACCTCCTGCCTCTGGGTGTTGTGCGTTTTTGATCATACCAGGCTGGTGAGCTTGGGCGGGGGCCAGGAGTTTACCCCATGCAGGTATAGCGTCTCCCCATTTCATTAGGGGAATGAAAGAATTTCAGACACAGAGGAACTAAGATCCTCCACCTGGGCCAGGCATGGTGGCTCATGCCTGTAATCCCAGCACTTTGGGAAGCCGAGGCGGGTGGATCACCTAAGGTCGGGAGTTTGAGACCAGCCTGACCAACACGGAGAAACCCTGTCTCTACTAAAATAATAATAATAATAATAATTTTTTTTTAAAAAATACAAAATTGGCCAGGTGTGGTGGTGTATGCCTGTAATCCCAGCTACTCAGAAGACTGAGGCAGGAGAATCACTTGAACCTGGGAGGCGGAGGTTGTAGTGAGCTGAGATCGCGCCATTGCATTCCAGCCTGGGCAATCAGAGGGAAACTCCGTCTCAGAAAAAAAACAAAATCCTCTACCTGTTTCCTGCCCTCTAACGGAGGTCCCAAAGACAAAGGGCAAAAGGCCACAGGAATCCAGCTCTTCCAAGCCAACCCAGTGAGCTGATGCTGCTTCCGGGCATGCCCAGCATTATGCTTCCTGTATCTGGTCTCTAGCACACTGATAGGTCTACTGTCAGGCCAGATCTAGGACTCTCTCAGAGTCTCCTAGGGCATAGAGGATGGAATCATTCCAGAAAAGGGGGAAAATGAGGAATGAAGTGAGAAAAAAGTATTTCCATTCTCCCGGCTTCTGGCCGACACTGGAGTGCATCAGGCCAGATTCGGAACCTCCTCTCTGCCCCTAGGACAGAAGGTATCAGTGTGGATCTCCAGCCTCCTCCTTCTCCTCCCCCAGCCGCAGCTCTGTGTGTCCCTTCCATCACTCTAGGCCCCTGGGGTCTCCTGCTCTGCCCTCATGAACCCTGACCTCCCAGAAGTCCCCAGGGTCAGCCCTTTGCCCACTCCCCAGCCCCCTCTGTGGCCCCCAGCTTGGGATGTTTCCAGCGAAAGGAATCATCTGTGAACTGCTGCCATGACTGACAAGGCACAGGGATGCCATTACTGGCATCCTGCCCAGGTGTTTGAACCTACAGGGTGGAAGTGTTTGTGTGCGTGCACACGTGTTCACACTTCAGAGTGCAAGTTTTGCATAGAAGTGAGGTGCCCAGATTGATTTCATGCTGTTTTGGGGAAACATGTAAGTGTAGGCATGTTGTAGCATGATATAGACGTGTTTGTATGCACATTACGTGGAGCTATTTGTGTTTCCGTAGATCTGAATGTGTTGGAGAGTGAATATTGAAGCATGTGGTCCTGCATTTTATGAGGGCTTGGGTATCCTGAATTTCAGGGGTTTTGTGTATAGTTTGTGGAGTGATATGTGTGCCCATGGGTAATGTGTGCTGTGACCTCCTGAGTATCTTTGCCACTTTCCTTTTGCCTGGAGGAACTTCCTACTGCCTCCCTGCCTCTTCTATATTGGAGGGAGAGCTGGACCCTTGGCTAAATAGCCCATCTGAGGTCAACCGTCAGTAGCAAACTTAGTGCCCTCATGGTCCCTGCTGTCTGACCCACGTGGCAACAGCAGGCAAGTGGGGGTGGGGGATGCTGCAGGGTAGGGGATGCTGATTGCCGCTGGAATCCCAGGAGCCAGCATCTTGAGGAGTTCAAGGTTAGCCTTCTTGTGCTCTGAAGCAAATGATAACACAAATAACTGCTGTTTACTGCATACTTGAATATTCTAGATATCACGCAAAGCACTTTGCAGACATTATTTAAACCACACAATAATTTTACGAAGCACCCTGTTTTACAGACAAGAAAACTGAGTCTGGGAAATTAAATGACTTCACCTGGGTCATATAGTAAGTAAGTTATAAGACTGGCATCTGAACCCAAGTCTGTTTGACTCTAAAACTCATGATTCTCTCTCCCCATTCTGGTCTACAGATTGTGCTAGAAAGAGGGGAGAGTGGAGGAGCTCCTTTTCCCCAAAACCCACACTTACCAGACAGATCTGTTTGGCTTGTTGGAGATGAACCTTCATTTCATAGAAGGACCTCAACTTTATACCCCTGGATTTAAGATCTGGAACTCTGTGATGGAGAGAATGCAAAGGAGAGGTGGGCAGAGGAAAATAACCAGAGAAGGCCTCCTGGAGCTGATGGAGAGAAACATCGTGAGCTTTGGTGGGGGAAAGAGTTGGATTTATAGACCTCGGTCTGCCCCCAGCGTCCTGGAGCCTGGTTGCTTGGTGTGCGAAGTTCCCATGGCTTGCTCCTGTGGTTTCCCTGGGAAGACTGCTGTGTGGTCACCCTCAGGATGAGGATGCTGGGGCAGCGACTCATCAAGGTGAGGTGGTCAGAGGCACCGCTGAACATGCACAGCTACTCTCATGCCCACTGGGAAACTCTCCTTATTCCCTTCGCTCCCAGATTCAAGTTGCAGGGAAAATGCGTTATTTTTTTTCATTAAAAATTTATTTTGGAATGGATAGCTTTCAGAAATGTAATTAGCCACGTTATTTCTCTCCATGAGCAGTCCCTGGCATTTGCTGGAGTTTCTTGTCCTTTTTCCTCTCATTTCACTCTTTCCATCCGCTCTATAATCTAGGTTGCAATACTTCCCCACCCCCACCTCCAACCAGCACAACAGAGCCTGTTTTTAGACTGAATAACTATTTTAAAATCTGGAGAGGGAGTTAGAGCAAACTCCCCCCCCTCCCCACTGGGCTGTAGGATTACAGTCCCCTGAGCCAGCTAGGAGCTCCAGGATGCCCACCACTGCCAACAGGACGGGGGAGGCAGCTCCACGTGACACTGCGACGGCCTGGCTAGTGGCAAAGCTAGGCAGAGCTGGGAAGGTTGTTGGCGCCCCATGTTCTGGCTGGAAGATCGCAGGCAAGTTACTTAACCTTTCTGAGCTTCTGTTGGCCACAAAGAGTGTTCAAGGCAGGCACTCACTTAAGTAAAGCACTTTATTGGAGGGATACAGCAAGTGCCCAATAAAAGGCAGCTGTGGTTGAGAGGTCTGCAGGCAAGAGGGGGACCAAATGAACATGGGTAGCAGGAAAGGCACAGCCTGGGCTTGGTGAGTCAGAGCTACCTGCTTTGGTGGTGACCCAGAAGCCTGGGCTGGGGGACAGGTAACACGGAGAACCATGAGGAAGACCCCTTACAGAGCAGGACTGGGTGGAGAGAGCTCTCAGGAGCTCCACTTCAGTTGCCCACAGCTGAGTGTCTCTCATTTGTCCAGAGTTGCTCCTATGGGTTATTTCTGGAATGCAAGAGGTGGGCTCCCCAAGATCTTAGAGATGGCCCCAAGTGTAGTAACTCCTTAGCCCTCCAACTAGGCAGGGGACTTCTAGGGTGGCTGGGCTGGCTATTGCTCTGGGGAATCCAACTACCTTGGTGCGCAGAAGAGCGCCGTCTCCACCACCCCCTGCCCCTGCCACCCTCATGCTAGTGACACATGACAGGCAGCCATCCCTAGCATTGTCAGAAACGCCATGCTCCCTGGGATTGAGGGCAGAAAGCCTGATGCCAAAAATCTAAACTTATCCTGGTCCCCCACAAAGAGGGGCAGAGAGAAGAGGACAGCTAAAGCACGGAAGATCTTCGGCATTTTGCAATGAAATAAAATCAGAACGCATGTGATTTATATCAAGATCTAGGGTGCTGCAGACTTAGACAGTCACGGGTAGGTATCCTTTGCAGGCGTTGATACCTTTTAACGGGGACACAGTTGCATGGTGTTCGTTTCACAGAGTTGTGTCTTGCTGTACTGATGTGAAGGGAACTGGGGTGAACCTGGTTTTTAATACTGGCCTTCCCTGCTTTTATAGTAATCTGGCTCAGAGGGGCTTTGAACTTGTACATGGATGTCACTACAAGCCTCATGGAAGCAGGCAGCATCTCGATGCGTGCAAGTCTAGTTAACAGAAGGAAACCTTCAGTGTGATTTTTGTGGACAAGTCCTAGGCATTAGTAATAATACTGGTGATGCTGAGGATAATAATAACTACCCCTGTAATCCCAGCATTTTTGAAGGCTGAGGCAGGAGGGTTGCCTGGGAGACCAGGCAGGAGGAGTTCGAGACCAGTCTAGCTAATATGGTGAAACCCTGTCTCTACTGAAAATACAAAAACTGGCCGGGCGTGGTGGCACATGCCTGTGGTCCCAGCTACTCGGGAGGCTGAGACAGGAGAATTGCTTGGACCCAGGAGGCGGAGGTTGCAGTAAGCTGAGATCCTGCCACTGCACTCCAGCCTAGACAACAGAGCAAGATTCTGTCTCAATAAATAAATAAATAAATACATACATACATACATACTACCATGCATTGGGTGCCTCCTGCGCTCCGGGACCATGCTGGGCTTTTTATGTGCACTGCTTCAATTACCCTTCAGTTCCATAAAGCATTACCATCCTCACGGCACAGTTGAGGATGCTGAGACTCGGGCAGGGTAGCGAAGAGTCGCACCGTGTGGAGGACGGCAAACAGCACAACAGTGCCGGCCACCAGGAGCAGCAGTACCAGGATGTCAGCCCACTCCATGGTTTATAGGTGTCGCCAAGAAAGACACGACTCACACAGGCACTGGATGGAACAACACTTTACCCACACAGAAAGACCGAGTGAGATCAGCTGCAATCATGGGTTCAGTCCTCCACACCGGGAGCCTCCTCCTACCGAGGACACAGGGCGATGGTTTGCACGCACCCCTTTTGTGCAGCTGGGGAAGGACCTTGTTTCCTCCCCTCCTGGAACAGACATCACAGTGAGGTTGGCCAGGCGCCTGCCACATGACATGCAAGCTTAAGCAGAACAAAGGAGTACACACTGAGCCTGGAACAGGGAAAAGATATTCCCACATAAGGCGATAAGCCCAGCACAAGCTTTGGGAGCTTCTTATCTCTTGGTAAGGAAGTGTTTTCAGCTCAAGGCCGCTTGTATGGGGCTGAGCAGAGGTTAAAAGACCACATGCATGAGACTGCCTTTCTCAACCAAGGTCACATCGTTGGAGTGTGACAGAGCCAGGATTTGAACCGGGTCTTTCTGTCACCAAAGCCTATGAGCTTTCTCACTGATGAAACGTCTTTCTCAGGCCCCTCCAAGTCTCCCCTTCCTCCTCACACCATAGCTGCCATCAGCTAATGGACAGCCAGAGAAAAGGTGGGCCGAGTGGTTTTCTCCCTCCTTGGACTTCTTTAATGTAAACACCTAAAATAATTTTTTCCCTGAAGAATCCCCATATACAGAAATTTAAAGCAGAATGCTGGATTCCATCAGAGAGGAGAAAATGCATAACAGAAAGCCAGTATATGGGAATCTAAGGCACTTGGGCAATTATGTATATAAATGAACATGGTAAGGACCATTCAGCCCTGGAAAAAAAAATGGACACATGTAATTCCCTTTCAGAATCTGAAAAAAGAAGAAAAAGGGATGGAATAAAAGCCCCTTTTGCTTCAGTTGCAGGGTCCTGCAGTTCTGTTTGAATATTAAACCTCCATCTGGTTGCTATGAGGCTTTTTTAATATGACTAAACTGTATTGGCTCATTTGGGGAAAGGTTATTACCTACAATTCACAGATAGGGAGCCAGAGGTTAAAAGAAGTTCAGTAGCTGATGTATGTCCACCACGTTCATTTTAGAAGCCAGGTTGGATTTCACTCTCAGATGTTTCCAATTCCCGACCTGACCCTCATCTTCTCAAAGAACAACTGCAGTGAATTCTCAGTTGCCTACACGGTTAATGTAGAAGAACAGAGACATTCATAATCCCAAATGATGCCTATGTCTCTTGCTCTGAACATTTGCTTTGGAAACTTCTTGCAGACCTCAGAATGAAGCCACCCTGATGTGCAAGGAGCCCCATCCTTATTCCACACTTCCCCTACTCAAAGTTGCCCACCTCCCACTCCATGAAGACGTAGGGGCCGTAGATTAAAGGGGAGAGGCTCTTAACTCTCTCCTAGGTTGGGCTAGTGTAGTGGGCAGTGGGGAGAGGTAGATAATAAGGCGTTTTGATTTAAAAGGCCTCCTGCAGTGCTGCAGGCAAGCAGAACAGAAACAGTAAATGAAACAATGAATTGTGTCCACAGACTTCCATATGGATGATGATTCATTACGTTAATAAGGAGGTGAAAGCCAGAGGTTGACTGTATTCTGATTTCATGGCTGGGGAATCTGTAGCTCAGAAGCGAGGAGCATCCAAATTTGAGGTCAGAGTCCAAATTCCAACTCCCAGCTCCTGATTCCAATTTGGTTGGTCTAATTACCATCATCTCCTAATGACTAAGGATGCTTTGGAGCCAGATGGGACTTGAGTAGAACGCAAGCAATGCTTAAGGTGAAGAACAGTGATGCTAGAGCCAAGCAGGGCCAACTCCTTGGATCCATAAATATTGAGCCCCACCCAAGTGCCAGGCGATGGCAGAACTGACATCGGGAGAGGGAACCACGGAAGAATCTGACGTTGACCCTGGGCTAGAGGAACTCAGGGTAGGAGGGGATATGGGGCATGCACAAATCTCTGTCATACATACAGAGAGGCAAGTGAGATGAGATCTAAGACAGCTTCATTCATTCTCCCACTCCATTATCATTCATTCAGCTACTCAGGCACCGTCCTAAGTGCTCCGGATAGAAAGCTAAATAAAACCGGTCTCCACCCCAGAAGCTACCACTCCAATGCTGAAGCTGAGTCACCCCAGGAGGCGTATCAAAACACACTCCCCAGCCCCCAAGATTCCAGCCCTGACATACTGATTCTGAATCTTTGAAACTGGTACCCAAGACATCTGAAGCCTGGTTTCTAGGTATTCCCCAACTCTGGGCACTGGTCTGGTGGAATACGGAAGGAGTCCAGCTAGAGTTCAGAGGAAGAGTCAGAGATAGAGAGCAAGGCTTCATGGCCCACCTATCCCTGGAAGCCCTCCCTGACCAGCACAGCCCACACTGATCCTCACGTCCTCTATCTAAATCCAACCTCCACTGCGGGTACTGCAGTTTTTTTTTTGTTTGTTTGTTTTGTTTTGTTTTTGTGTAATAGCAGGTTTAATCCCTCATCTCTAAAGGTGGGTGCTCCCATGTTCCAGGGTCACTGTGATGAAGGTTCCGGGGGCCTTATGACACGCTGCTGGCTGGCTCTGTTCAAGCCTGGAAGGGTCAGGAGCAGCCCAGTTCCTCTTGGGGATGCAACCTATCTCTGAAAAGGAAGGTCACAGTCACCTGCTGATTAAGCATCACTAGGGCTCCAAGTGAGTTCTGGTCAGAGGCTGTTTGGAAGACAGCAGGGGCCATGACCACCCTCTCTCCTGAAAACAGCCTCTCTGCCAGACAGTCGGCCTCCTTCATCCTGGTGCGTGTTCTTCATCAGCCCTGAGTGCCTCCCTCCCCAGCCTCTGGTTGGCAGTGGGACCATTTTCCCCTGCTGGGTGTAAAAAGGTAGAACCCTGAGTTAACATAGAAGGTGGAGCAAGGGCAGCTGTACCTTAGTCTTACTGTCAGCCCGATAACAGGACTCAGACATCCAAGCCCCCTTTCACCTTCTTTCCAAACCAGCAATACCTTCTCCCCAGATGTCCTGTTCTAACTTTATTGAGTTGTAGGTTTGTGAGTGCAGGCCTGAAGATGCCAATAGATTTTCATCAGCGCTTTTTGCCAACAATTTTGGTATACTGCCACCAGGTGGCAGTAATGCTTTTGTTAGTAGGTAGTTCTAAACCCCGTTTACAAGATGTATCTCTACTGCTTAGAAGTTGGCTTCAGTCACAAAAATTTTCCACACAGTATGTTTTTCAAAATCATAACTAATTACAATAACTTTAGCCAATCTCAAGTCTCATTAATCATAATGATTAAGAGAGTGATACATAAAAATGCAAAATGGACACCTCTCTCCCTGAGTTTTAAATGTTATGGCTTTATTGCAAATTATCACCAGGCCTTGCTTTAAATTTTCTTTCTATCTTTCTCATTTCTGTGAGCTTAGAGAAGGCTAATAAACTGTCACATAGCATGTATTATGTACGATGACTGTCCTAAATGCTTTATTTATAGTCATTCGTTCTCATCACAACTCTATGGGGTGAATAATGCTGTTATCTTCCTTTTATAAATGAGAAAACTGAGTCACAGACACTGTAACTTGCCTACTGTCACACAGCTTGTAAGTGGCAGAGCTAGTATTTAGACCCAGACAGGTGGGGTGCAAAAACCAGTATTCTCAAAGTGTGGCACCCAAACCTGCAGCATTAGTGCCAACCATGAACTTGTAAGAAATGCAGACACCTGGGTCCCAGATCTTCTGATCAAGAAACCTGAGACGAAGCCCAGAGATTTGTGCTTGTGTTTGCTTGTTGTTTTTTGTTTTCTGTTTTTTGAGATGGAGTTTCGCTCTGTCACCCAGGCTGGAGTGCAGTGGCACGATCTCAGCTCACTACAACCTCGGCCTCCCCAGTTCAAGCAATTCTCCTGCCTCAGCCTCCCGAGTAGCTGGGACTACAGGTACATGTCACCGTGCTGGCTAATTTTTTGTATTTTTGGTAGAGACGGGTTTTCACTGTGTTGCCCAGGCTGGTCTCGAACCCCTGAGCTCAGACAATCCGCCCGCCTTGGCCTCCAAAAGTGCTGGGATTGCAGGTGTGAGCCACGTGCCCAGCTGAGATCTGTGTTTTGTGTAACTCATCCCTCCAGGGGACTCTGATGCACGATTAGCTTTGTGAGCCACTGTTTTAAACCATTTTCTTCGTCACTGTGGTGTACTGATGATACACCCTCCACACCTGGGTTGGTAACAATCACTGAAGTGGGAGCCCCCTATTACGATTGGGAGTGTATATTGTCCTCAGGTGAACTGAAGTAAAAAAGAGAACCCTGGCCAGGCGTGCTGACTCATGGCTGTAATCCAGCACTTTGGGAGGCTGAGGCAGGCGGATCACCTGAGGTCAGGAGTTTGAGATCAGCCTGGCCAATATGGTGAAACCCTGTCTCTACTAAAAAATACAAAAAATTAGCCTGGCGTGCTGGCGGGCGCCTGTAATCCCAGCTACTTGGGAGACTGAGGTAGGAGAATCGCTTGAACCTGGGAGGTGGAGGTTGCAGTAAGCTGAGATCATGGGAGATGGAGGTTGCAGTAAGCTGAGATCGCGCCACTGCAGTTCAGCTTGGGTGACAGAGAGAGTCTGTGTCCCCCCGCCCCCCTCAAAAAAAATAAAGAAAAGAGAACCTTAAGCAAAGTCAATGGCCTTCCCTGGGCTTTATTGTAGGCGCTGTGGCTATGAGCATTCAGAGAAACTTGGCATCAAAACCCTCAAAAAGTTTTCCTTACCCAGCAGTATGCTTCCCAGGAGACTAGGAAAGACAGCACTGCAGACTGCATACTTTCCCTCCTGGATTACCAGGTCATTATGATACCCAGTGTATGGCGAAGGGTGCTAATAGGTTAGCTGAGCAAAGAACAGAGGAATATGGGAATATGAAGGTTGATTTGAGAAGCCTCTGAGTTGACAATCTCCGTCACATTAAAGGAGCCCAGATACACATTCTCTGATTTCTAGCATGGGCAGGTAGGTGGTATACACGTAGAGAGGGGACTTCCAGGTGACCTTTCCCCTTGGTCTTCTGCGGGTCAACAGGCTTCTTGTTCTGATCCTTGACTTGCTAGAAAGTGTCTTAGATAGTCTTGTGGGTGGCCTATAGTTTGCTTAGATTTGGTGAGATACGGGGACCTGGTGGGCGTAGAGAAATGGAGTTTCCTAGAAGGAAGAAGCAGTGACTTTTTATAAACAAATTCAACCATGGCAAAGGAGGCAGATAGCCAATTGTTGCAGGTAGAGGTTTAGAAATGTGAATTCTCTGAATCCTCAGCAGATGTCTTCTTGTGATGTTTCTAATTATTTCTGCCTTATTGTGTTGATGCTGTATTTTTTGTTACGGTGTGCTGTGCATATTACTTTAATTTAGGTATTACCTTCTGTTCATTGTGTTTGACTTTTTTTCATGTCTTTGTTCATCGTTTATTTTTTAATCATTGTAGAGCATTTGATTTTAAGGTATCTGTTTTGTTCACAGCTTGTGTAAGATACATTTTTTTTCTATTTGAGTGGAAAATCCTTGCCTTTTAAATCCTTCCCGCTGCCCCTCCCACCCCCAGCACGGCATTAGGGTTAAGCCTCTGACTCTGGAAGGTTAAGCTTCTGAATCCATGGCTTTGATCATGGGAATATATAAAATAAGCATTAATTAGACACAGTTATGAGCAAATCCAACAGCTTTGGATTCAAACTTCAGCTCGATAACTTCTGTGTGATCTCAGCTATGCTAATTAACCCTCCTATGGCCTCAGTTCCCTGATCTGTAAAACGGTACAAGAACTATACTACCTCATAGATAGTTGTGAAGATTAAATGGGTTGATACATATAAAGTGCTTAAAACAGTGTCTGGCACATCATCGATATTGCTTTTTAATGTTTACAGCAAATAAGAGAATTTAATGCATTTATTTTCATAAATAATTTCTTTGGGTTTCTGTCATTTTTATGCTTTTACTTTTATTAATTCCTTCATTTCCTGTATTACTTGCTATTATTATTTAAAGTGAGTTAGAAGGAAGATGTCCTGTTCCTATAAATTCCTAATTTTTAAAGTCAAAAATAAAGCAATTTCTTTTGACTCCATCCTAATATCTAATAAAAAATAGAATCTGTAGTTAAAAACTTTCCCACAAGGAAAACTTTAGCCCAGATGGCTTCACTGGTCTACCGAATATTTTAAAAAGAAATAATACCAATTCCATACAGACACTTCCAGAAAGTTAAAAAAAAAATAGAAACACATCCCTACTCATTCTATGAGGCCAACATTACCCTGATACCAAAATTAGAGATATTACAAGAAAAGAAACTCACAGATAAGTGGTTCTTGTGAACACGGATACAAAAATTCTAAATAAAATTTTAGCAAATAGAATCCAACAATGTATAAAAAGCATAGTATATCATCACCAAGTGGGGCTTATCCCAGGAATGCCAGGCTTATTTACCATTCAAAATTATTCAGTATAATTTACCATGCTAACAAACTCAAAAAAGAAAAGCCATATGTCCATTTCAATGATGCAGAACATTATTTGACAAAATCCAACAACCATTCCTAATTAAAAACTCTCAGCATGCTAGAACTGGAAGGGACTGTCTTCAGCCTGGTAAAAGGCATCTGTAGAAAGCCTAGAGTTAACATCATACTGAGTTGTGAAAGGCTGAGTGCTGTTTCTCTAAGATCAGGAACAAAGCAAGGATGTCTGCTCGCACCGCTTTTATTCGACATTGAACTTGAGTTCTAGCCCGTGCAGTAAAACAAGAAAAAATAAATAAAAGACATCCATACTTAGGAAGAAGTTAAACTGCCGATATTCACAGATGAACATGCTCATCTATGTCAGCGTTGGAAAACTTTTTCTGCAAAGGTCACAGTAGAATTTTTGGCTCTGTGTCCATTCGGTCTCTATTGCAACTACTCAATTCTGCCATTGTAGCACGAGAGAAGCCACAGAGAAAAACGAGTGAGTGGGTGTAGCTGTGTCCTAATAAAACTTTATTTAGAAAAACAGATTGGAGGCCAGATTTGACCCATGGATCATAACTTGCTGACCCCTGGTCTGTGTCAAAAATTCCGTGGAATCCACAAGAAAGCCACTAGGAGTATTAAGTGAGTTTTGCTTGGTTGCAGGAATACAAGATTGATATATAAAAGTATATTGTGTTTCTATTAGACATTTAAACTTTAAAATAATACCTTTTATAGTAGCATCTGAAATATGAAATACTTACAGATAAACTTGACAAGATATATGAATGACCTAGACACTGAAAACTACAAGACACTGCTGAGAGAAATTTTAAAAGACCTACATGTGTGGAGAAATATATAGTGTTGATGGGCCAGAGGACTTTATCATGTCATCAATTCTCCCAAACTGGCTTACAGATTCAATGCAATCTCCACCAAAATCACAGCTGCCTTTATTATAGAAATGGACAAGTTGACTAAAATCCTTATGGAAATGCATTTCTAAAGTTAAAGCATTTCCTTTTATAGTTAAGGATCCCGGGACACAGCCCAGCTTTGCCTGTTCCCTTCTGCTTCCTGCCGCATTGCATGCTGAGTGCTGCAGTTTCTGAATGAGTGTAGGTTGGGAGAACATGATGACAATCAGAAGGGCAGAAAGCTCGCTCTGATGAGTGACAGTGTCTATGCAGGTGGGGCACCCAGCAGGGCAGACCCTGCTTCCCAGGGTTAGGCCAACACTGAGATTTGTAACTTCTTGGGCCCATATGTCCTACTTTGGTTCAGATGACAGGGCATGCATGAGTTATGAAAAATGTGCTTCTTAATCCATTTCCATCAAACATGCAGTTAGTGGAAATTGTCCCAATCTGGGGCCTGCAAGTTCTTATTTTTAGTTAACAATATTGTTTTCCCGTCTTTTATTTATTTATTTGAGACGGCGCCTTGCGCTGTCACCCAGGCTGGAGTGCAATGCCACGATCTTGGCTCACTGCAATCTCTGCCTCCCAGGTTCAAGCAATTCTTCTGCTTCAGCCTCCTGAGTAGCTGGGATTACAGGCACCCGCCACCACACCCAGCTAATTTTTGTGGGTTTTTTTGTAGATATAGGGTTTTATCATGTTGACCAGGCTGGTCTCAAACTCCTGACCTCAAGTGACCTGCCTGCTTGGGCCTTCCAAAGTGCTGGGATTACAGGCATGAGCCACCATACCAGGCCTGTTTTGCCTTCTAATACTTTACTACTCATGTGGTTTGTGGACCAGAAGCATCACCTGTCATTCAGAAGCTTGTTAGAAATGTATCACCTTCGGCCCCACCCCAAACCCTCTGAATCAGAATCTGCACCTGGAGAAGATCCTTAAGTGATTTGTATGCAAATTTAATTTTGAGTCACATATCCAGATGTGTACTAATGGGAAGTTGGGCATGTGCATATCCACGTGTCTACTCAGCTCTGTCCATCAGCACATCTTTATGCCTGCAATGTGGCATTTCATTCTCTCCAGCAGAAGAGAATACCCTAGGAAGAAAGGAATCTTCTCTTATTCCAATGGGAACTCTAACTTCTAGTTATTGCTATTGTTGTTATTGTTATTTTTTGAGACAGAGTCTTGCTCTGCTGCCAGGGCTGGAGTTCAGTGGTGTGATCTCAGCTCACTGCAACCTCTGCCTCCCAGGTTCACGTGATTCTCCTGCCTCAGCCTCCCAAGTAGCTGGGATTACAGACATGCGCCACCATGCCTGGCTAATTTTTGTATTTATAGTAGAGACAGAGTTTCACCACATTGCCCAGGCTGGTCTCCAACTGACCTCAAGTGATCCTCCTGCCTTGGCCTCCCAAAGTGCTGGGATTATAGGCATGAGCCACTGCGCCTGACATTAGTTATTATTTTATAAGCATTTTGAATTACTTTGCATGCAGTGCACTCACCTCTCTCCAACACACACACACCCCACACAGACACACACAGACACACACACACATACACACACCCCTTATCAAAAGCAGAAACCATCCTTTGTAATGAACTGTTACACATTTCCAGGAAAGGTAAAGTGGAGCTCATAACTGTGTCTAATTAATGCTTATTTTATATATTCTCATGATCAAAGCCGTATACATTATGACAGAAAATTTTTAAAATGCAAGAAAGGCCAGGCGTGGTGCCTCACGCCTGTAATCCTAGCACTTTGGGAGTGGGCAGATCACAAGGTCAAGAGATCAAGGCCATCTTGGCCAACATGGTGAAACCCTGTCTCTACTAAAAATACAAAAAATTAGCTGTGTTTGATGGTGCATGCCTATAGTTCCAGCTACTCAGGAGGCTGAGGCAGGAGAATCGCTTGAACTTGGGAGGCGGAGATTGCAGTGAGCCAAGATCATGCCACTGCACTCCAGCCTGGGTGACAGAACAAGACTCCGTCTTAAGAAAAAAAAAAAAAAAAACAAGGAAAAGGATAAAACATGCTTATTTCCTATCGCTCAGAGATAATCACTGCTGTATTTTTCACCTTTTTTTCTAACAACTTTATAGTAGTCAATGCATTAAATATTAGAATTTATGTGGTGTACTTATTATAATATAGAACAGACATGATACATAGAGAGGTATTACTGCAAGTGCCACAGCTGTACTATAGAGTATAGTACATAGAGAAAATGCTAGATATGCAACTCTATTCTGCTTTTTTCTGTTAACATTTGTATTTTTTCAGATTATTATTCATTCCTTGTAAACAACATTTATATGCCTCACAATATTCCATTGAGCACCTAAACCATAGTTTACTTAACTACCCCCTTATTGCAGAACATTTAGAGTGCTTGCATTTTTCATGTTGGTAAGTAATGTGCAATGAAAATTATTGTGCACACAGGATTTTTTCTATGTATTTTCAGTAACGTCCTCAAGGTAGATTTCCAGAAGTAAGTCAGGCTGTGCGCTTTGATTCATATTGCAAAGTCCAGAACATGTTACTTAAAAATCGCACTTAAAAGCCGAAGGCTCCTAACGTAAGGCTGAACTGGTTGCTTTTGCCAGGTGAAGAGAAAACCACCCATTGACAAGACAGAATGGGACAGCTTCTTTGATGAGAATGGCCTCTTGGCCAAGTCACGGGACTTCATTTGTGTTAACATCCTGGAAAGGGTGGGTCCCCAAGCTCCCCTTGGCCTTGCCCTGGAACTGGGGGCATGGATGGGCAGGGGGCAGGTGCGGCATTGGATGAAGCCCTTTTGGCAGACATCAAAGAGCCCGTGACCCCCACCCCAGGGTCTGCACCCCTTCGTGAGGACTGAAGCCTGGAAGTTCCTCACTGGCTACTTCTCATGGCAGAGTTCCCAGGATGAGCGGCTCACCGTGGACAGCATGAGGAGGTAGAACACTCCAGACTCTGTGGGGGTGGGAGGGGCCCTGCAGGTGGCAGGTGCTGCCACCTCAGCCTGCAGACTGTCTTCTGCCCCCCCGTGTGACTTCTCATTCCGAGAGGAACCCTGTGCCTCCTGACTCAGGCATAGCACACAGGAGGTGCCAGTTCGTGCCAGTGCCTTCTCTCCCCGAGCTCCCTTTACCAGCCCGCCGACTGCCAGGCATGGGCTTGGTCCCAGACACTCCTCTGACCCCTGGACCCCCAAGCCCCATCCTTCCCTAGGGCCTATGCATTCTCCCTCTGAAGCAGCTCTTGAACAGAGCCTGCCACCCCTTCCCTGGGCCCCACCCCAACTCCACCTCCTCCCTGTCCCCCGTGGCTGAGCTGCCTCCTGGGTCTAGTCTCCCACCTCCCTGCCTGTGCCCAGCATTTCCTCCCCGTGCCCAGGGGGAAGGTACAAACCCAGTATGGGCTGCCTGCGTCCTTAGATGAGACACTGTCAGTGGTACCACTGGTAACGTTTCAAATAGCGCATCTTCTCTTCCAAACACTTCCTGCTCCTAGCTCTACACCCCCCACTCCCCCAGAGTCTGACATTCCAACCCCACTGACGGCCTCACTGCCTCCTCATTTGCCCACCCATTCCCTACCCCTGCCCCAGCACAGACCACATTTGTACTCCCCTCTGCCCTTGGCTCATCCTTTCTCCTCCCTCCACAATGGCTTTCTATCATCTGCTGATCAAAAGCCCACCCTTCTTTCAAGGCCCAGATCCCACAGTATACCGCCGCCAAGCAGCCCTCCCAGATCTTCCAAGGGAGCCAGGGAGGAGGCACTTTGGTTTAGTAGATAGCACACCAGCTTTGAACTTGTACTGTCTTGGATTTGGAATCCGGGTTCAAATTTCAGCACTCTGATTCACACTTGCCCATGAACTTCCGTGCTGACGTCTCAGTCTCCTCCTCTATAAAATGTGGGTAACAATCCATTTCACAGAGCGGTTGTGGGGGCTGAGTCAGATAATACAGGCAAGGCACCTTGCACAGGGGAGGAGAGAGTCGCTTTGATGATTTTGATGGGAATGCCTCCTCCCTGAAGCTGGGGTCCCTTGGCGTGCTCTTCTGTAACCCTTGTCCCTTGGTCCCGCAGTAGTGAGACTGGAGCCTGTGTCTTCCCTCCCAGGTTGAATGCAAACAAGGGCAGAGGCTGCTGCCAGTTTGCCTTTGCCTCGGGCCTTCTCCTGACCTTGACCGTCCATAGGAGGGCTCCGTACACACTGGCTGAGTCAGACTGACTCCACTGCTGAATACCTTCCTATCAGAGGAACGGACTCCTCTGGATTGTGGCTGCGTCACTGTGTAGCCTGGGCTGGACTCACCCGTCTGGGAGCCCAAAGCAGGGGCTAGGTCCAGCCCTGAGGGAGCATCCAGGCAGGATGTGGAAGAGATTCACACCCGAGGTTCAGCCAGAGTGGCCCAGGGTGGTACGGGGGTGTGAGGGCCAGCTGGGGAGCTCAGAGAGGCTCAGGAATGCTGACAAGAGCCCACCTGTACTTGTTTCCTGAGGCTCCCTTAGCAAGCACCACAAACGGGGACTCCCAATGGCAGAAGCCCGTCCTCTTGCAGTTCTGGAGCCCGAAGCCCAGAGTCAAAGTGTTGGCTCTTTCCAAAGCCTCTAGGGGAGAACACTTCCTTACCTCCCAGCTTCCGGTGGCTCCGGTGCTCCTCAGCTGGTGGCTGCCTCAGTCCATTCACTGCCCCCATGGTCGTGAGACCTTCCCCTCTCTGTGTGTCTCTTATATGAACACGTGACAGGCGGGCGTGGTGACTCACGCCTGTAATCCTCACACTTTGGGAGGCTGAGGCGGGCAGATCACAAGGTCAAGAGATCGAGACCGTCCTGGCCAACATGGGTGAAACTCGTTTTTACTAAAAATATAAAAATTAGCTGGGTGTGGTGGCACAAGCCTGTAATCCCAGCTACTAGGGAGGCTGAGGCAGGAGGTAGTCCCAGCTACTCGGTTCACTGCAACCTCTGCCTCACTTGAACCCAGCAGGCGGAGGTTGCTGTGAACCAAGATCGCGCCATTGCACTCCAGCCTGGGCAACAAGAAAGAGACTCTGTCTCAAATAAACAAACAGCCACAAAAAACACATATGTTATTGGATTTGGGGTCATCCTGGACTCTCTCATCTGGAGAGCCTTAACTTAGTAACATGTGCAAAGACCATTTTCCTGCGTACAGTTACATTTATACATCCTAGGGTTTAGGACATGGATATGTCATTTTGGAGGCCACCAAGCAGCACCAACTAATCACATTCTAATCAAGAGCACAAAACACTGCCTCACCCAACACTTCCAATTCCGAGGCACAGGTACCAGTATTATGCCCATCCTACAGGTGAGGAAACTGAGGCTTAGAGATGGAAAGTGATGTCCCCAAGGCTTGCCCCCAGTGGCAGACACCCAGATATTAAAGTGTAGAGCCAAGATTCAGGTGCAACGGTTGGAGTACAGAGCCCGGGAGGTTAAACTGTCTCCGTTCTGCACTCCAGGTGCACGTTGGAGGACAGTTAGGGTGGCACAGCTGGAGATGAGGGAGAGCATCACAGGTAGGGTGCACAGCTGGCCGAGGGTGCTGCTTGGATCTGCCTGGGGCCTGGCAGCCGCAGCTGCTCGGAGTTCTCCACTTATCAGAAGGGGAAGGTCACCTCGTTCAGCTTCAATTCTGTTCTCACAGGAAGAACTACAAGGCCTTATGCCAAATGTATGAGAAGATTCAGCCCCTTCTGGAAAACCTGCACCGGAACTTCATAGAGACTCGTAATAACATCAGTGAGCAGAGTGGGGTGGAGGGCGCTGGGCAAGGGGGTGGGGGGGTTTGAAGCCAACCCTGTTCCCTCTCAGCCACTTCCAGGAAGGGATGGCCCCAGGGTCCTGGGAGCTGTTTTGACTGGTGCCTGGAGTTTTGCCAGCTGAACCTTGGTGAATCCACCCCACCAGTCTCGTCTGGGTGGCCCTGGATGCCCAATACCATGTTTCCCTGGGCACATGAGGTTTCTGCTGCCTGGTCTTCCTCCCTCCTTTCCTTGGCTTTGAATGAGGTTGCATTTGAACTTGACAGAGAGGAAGGGTGGAGGAGGACATTCCTGGCCAAGGGTACGGCCTTGTCAAAGGGTTGGAGGTGGGAAGAAACCCAGACAGCTCAGGGTGTGGTGAGGAACTGAGCCTGGCGGGGGCTGATGTCCCTTTCATAGCTCCCTCTCTAGGATGTCCTAGGGCCTGCCCATTGGGGTGGGGGAAGAAGCTCATTCATAGACCTGCTGGATGTGATCTGGTGCCATCCACTTGCCCCTTGCTTCCAACCCAGCACATGACATTCAGAAACTCTATGACAAAGACCCCCTGGGCAACGTCCTGATCGACAAGAAGAGGCTAGAGAAGATCCTTCTCCTGAGTTATGTCTGCAACACGCAGGCAGGTGAGCCACAGCCTCCTTGTCACCCTCCCCTTGTCAATGCCCTCCCATGGCCCAGCCTAAGCCACGGGTCCAGGCCCTCCCACCCAGCCCCTCCTTACCAACCCCCTCTCCGCCACAGAGTACCAGCAGGGCTTCCATGAGATGGTGATGCTCTTCCAGCTGATGGTGGAGCACGACCACGAGACTTTCTGGCTTTTCCAGTTCTTCCTGCAGAAAACGGTGAGGGCAAGACCTGAGCTCAGGAACGCCCCTCCCCAACCCCCACCACTCCCCAAACAACCCCCTGAGGCTGGGCAGGCACTGACAGCCCCAACCATTCCTTCCAGCCCTAAAACAGCCTCCTGGGTCTTGGGGGAGCCTGGGAGGGCAATGCCAAACCCAGTGGTTGGAAGTGCTGGTGGCGGGGAGGTGTGGAAGTAGAGAAGGGGGATGGAGCAAAGCTCTGGGTCCACCTCTCACCCAACCTTGAAAGAGCATGGCTGGCCAGGCCCAGGGATGGCGCCCTCTCTGGCATTTCCTTCCCCAAGCACGGCTCTCCTGCCTGCTTACCCTCCATGGCTCCCTGTGGCCTCCGGAATAAAATCCAATAACCTTAGGCATTGGGGGCTGTTCCTTTCACATAGCCTGCATTCCAGGCACATCAGGGGACTCAGTAGTCCCCAGGGGCACCCACACTGCCCAGGCTGAGGGGTTTTGAAGGTGCGGCTCCCTGGAACACCTCCCTGAAAAGCCTTTTCTCATGATGTGCGAGAAGCTGCCCAGAACCCTCCCTCCACCCCGCCATCCCTGCAGATGTGCCTGCTGCCCTTCCCTTTTCCCAGTGGGCTCTGCCTCAACACTATAGTGTGAGGGAAGAACTGGGCAACTGCACTCACTAGACTGTGAGCCACAGTTGAGAATCTCTACTACACACACAGACACACACACACACACACACACACATACAGACACACACACACACACAGACACACACACACACAGACACACACACAGACACACACACACAGACACACACACACACAGACACACACACACACACACAGACACACACACACACACACACACACACACACACAGACATGGGCCCAACCCACAGATAGACACACCGAGCTTCCAGAAGTGAAGCTGGGGGAAGCAGAGCTGACTCTTCTGGTGCCCCGAAGCCGAGGAGGACTCGGTCTCCCTGTCTCCCACCTTTGTGTGCAGGAGCACAGCTGCGTCCTCAACATAGGCGTGAGCAAGAACCTAGACATGCTCAGCACCCTGATCGCCTTCCTGGACCCCGTGTTTGCTGAGCATCTAAGTGAGTGGTCCCCACCTCCTGCCACCTCACCCACCCCCCAGGGCAGGCATGGGAGGGGGGACTGGGACCCATCAGTCCCTAGTCATGGGGGGCACCGGAGAGCAGCAGAGTCGTTTGATCGCCTCTCCAGGCCCTGGGAGGAGGGTTATCTTGATGGGGTTGGAGTCTGGACAGTTGAAAGTTGACTCTAAATCATCTCCCATAGCAGCTGGAAAAGGGGCAGCAGACTTTTTGTATTTCCCACGGTTTTTGCGTGCTCCATGATTTGGCCTCATCTGCATGTGTTTGCTGCATCATATGTGTTTTCCCCTGACCAAAGCCTCGGCTTCTCTCCCCACAGAAGGGAAGGGTGCAGGGGCCGTGCAGTCCCTCTTCCCCTGGTTCTGCCTCTGCTTCCAGCGAGCCTTCAAGTCCTTCGATGACGTCTGGAGGCTCTGGGAGGTGAGGCACCCAGCTGGGGATCACCAGGCTGGGCTCCACCCCTCGGGCAGAGTAGAAGCCGAAAGTTTTCCTTGCCTCCCCCTTTCTTCCTGGCTAGGATGGAGTTCAGTAGCTTGGGGTTTTATTAGGTTGGCAACGCTGCTCCCACCTTGCTGGAGGAAGCTGGAGCGTCACTTTGTCCATATGTTCATTTAACACAAAGGCCTCACCGGCTGTGCCTTCTGCGGGGCAGTTGGCACAGGAGGATCCTCCGGCCTGTGCGGTGGGAGCCTGGGCCTGCAGCTCTGCCTCCCTGCTACCCTGCCCAGGTGGCCTCCCCGTGGTTTCACTTCCCAGGCTGTCCTTCCCCCCAAGCTCCCCGGCCTTCTCCTTCCCCAGAGTGCTGGCTCCTGTGGAGCTCTCCCGAAGAAGGTGGGCCCCCAAGCACACCTGTAGTCTTGTGACCACAATCCCCAGGGCCATCAGCAGATGAACCCCCTGAGGAACGCCACCCCTACCCATCACTGCCCTTGCTTGGCTGCTGCTGCCTGCAGAGTCCAGCCCAACCATCCACCTGCCATTTAGGGCCCCACAGCTCTACTCCCACCTGCCTGCCCCTCCTTCCTGGCTGGCTGGTCTCCGTGCCCACGTCCATGAACACTCCCAGGCCTTTGGGTCATTTAATTTCCATCAGCCCTTGCTTGCCAAAACCCCACTCAGATTCGACAGTTTCCTAGTGTCTCCCGCCCCCTCACTGCCTCCCTCCCCTTCCTCTATCTAATGAATTCCCTGAAACCTTTCTCTCTATATCCCCAGTAGACAGCACAATGCCTGGAACCAGGGGTGTCTGTGAGCATGTGCCTGAGTGAGTGGATGAGTGAATGAATGAATGAATGAACAAGTCAGCAGCAAGGCCCAAGGATGGGGCACGTGATTGGTGGGTACCTCACCATCCTCAGGGCATCTGCAGTCTCGGGCCACAGGCCCAGGCTGAGGCACCCTGGTCCACAGGTTCTGCTGACGGGGAAGCCCTGCAGGAACTTCCAGGTGCTGGTGGCCTACAGCATGCTGCAGATGGTCCGCGAGCAGGTGCTGCAGGAGAGCATGGGCGGGGATGACATCCTCCTGGTGAGTGCGCCCCCGGGCAAGACGCCACCCCAGCTCCTGGAGGCCCTGACACCCCACCCTACCGCAGCTGAAAGACTGGGGCTCATGGGGTGCTGGGCGTCAGTCCCACCTTTTCCCCCCAGGCAGGAAGGGCAATGAGAGCTAGGGTATGGAATACTTTGCCGAGAGCCTTTAATAGACTAGCTCGTTTAAGCCTCACAACAAGGCTTGACACAGGGAGGGTGTCACTATCATCATCACCCCTAGTTAGCACACAAGGAAATGGAGGCTTTGAACAGTCCCTAAGCATTAGACTCTACCATCTCACAGTTAACCCCGGGGCCCTGGGATAGTGCTGAAGCAGAACGACCTAGAGTTTTCCACCATTTAAAGAAAGCTACTGAAGTCTTTGTTGGAAAAAAAAATCTTAGGTGGCATCCCAATTATAAACCAAGTCCTCCTTAGAAGCCCCTAAGGCACTTGGGGAAACTCCAGGACTCCCGAGAGCCTAATATGAAAGCTAACATTTACCGTTGCCCCAAAATATAAAAGTTTAGGCACTGAGCTGAGCAGGCTGGGCAGAAGTCAGTAGTCCCAGCGACTGCTGTGAGCAGCATCCTTCTCCCCTGCGTGCTGCAGGCAGCTGCCTGTGCCCAAGAGTGCAGGGAGACATTTGCCCCAGCCCCACCCACAACCGCTCCCACGCTCCCGCACAGGCCTGCAACAACCTCATTGACCTTGATGCTGATGAGCTGATCTCCGCTGCCTGCGTGGTGTATGCTGAGCTCATCCAGAAGGATGTAAGTTGCCCCCAATGATTTGTCCTCCTCCTTCTCCTCCTCCCCTCATCCTCCTCGCTTCTTCTTCCTCCTCCCCCTCCCTCTCCTCCCCCCTCCTCTCCTTCCCCCTCCCCCTCCTCCCCCTCCTCCTCCTCCTGCCCCTCCTCCTCCCCCTCTTCCTCCAAGGAGCCTACCCTGATCTCCCAAATGCAGCCCATGGCAGATGCATTCCACTTCAGAGACACAGACTGTGCCACGTTCTCTACCACCAACCCAAGCACGTTGCTCCTCGTGGTCTTCTTGCTGTTTGCACATGTAGCTCCTCCCTCCCTGAGCAGGCTGTGCTTCTTGTGAGCATGGCCTTCATCGAGCACGGCCCACATCCCTCCTTCCCTGTGTCCATCCCAGTGGGTCTGAGCACAGATCTGGGCACCTGGGGTCAGGAGAATGTTGCTGCTTAGAAGAACTGAAGAATGAAAGCCACACACCAATGTCTGCGTACCTCCTACCTGCCTCCTCCCTAGGTTCCTCAGACATTAAAAGATTTCTTCCTCTGAGGACACCAATGCGCACAGTGGACCGATGCCCTCGATGGACAGGACGAAAGTCAGGGGCACCGGAGTGAGGGCGTAGGTAAAACAGCTGCAATATAAACGGCCCTCTGGAATAATGGCTTATGGTGGGCACTATGTCTTTTTGACCTTGGGGGCTGGGGAGGGGGCACATGAGGGCTGAGACAGGGTCGTACGATTGGAAGAGAGGCTGGCAGGCTGAGAGGTGCGTGCTGAGGCTGGGGAGGGTGCTCACTGGAAGAGACTGTGTGGGTCGGTGGCTCCTCCTCGACTGAGGGTTTTCCAAGGCTGCGCTGGATCCACATCTGGAAACAAATGGTTAGAGGAGAATCAACTCTGAGAGGCTTCCAGACCCCTGTGGAAGACAAAACGGAGCACATTTAATAAGGATTAGTTCATCTGGACTCAGGTCCTGAGAGGAAGACTGGCCCTGGGACTCTGCCCCTGCCCCTACTGCTCCCCTGAGTCCTGTCATTTCAATGGCACAATTGAGTCATTTTTCCAGAGATTTCCTGCCAGTCGGTGGAAGGGGCTGGCCTGGAAGGAAGAAATCTCTGGGAGGAAGGTGATTCCCTTCCTGGTTTCAAAGCCTCCCTCATAATTGTGCCTTCATTTATCAGCCTGCAAATGTGTACTCAAGCTCCGTTTTATTTTCCAGCCTCAATCAATCTCTCTTGAGAACGCACGCTCTGCCCTTGGCCGGGCAGTCAGTTGTTCCATGAAGAAATGGTGCAATCCACCTGCTTCCCCGGGCTATGCCACAGCCCCGAGCCCCTGCCCAGCCTGCCCCATGCTCTGGCTGGCCTCTCTGAGGGGTCCCCTGAGGGAAGACATGGAGATGGCCCAGAGAGGCTGAAACTGCAGAAGGGTTGAGGCTGGCTGGGTACCCCCAAGAGCTGATCAGCAACACACACACACACACACAGCCCTGCCCAGTGAGTACAAGTTTTCAGGAGAGCTGACGCATGGGCAGGAGGGATCCCTTGCTTTTGCTGTGAACTGGTCCTTAGGGGTAAGGCATGACCATCCCTCTCACTCTTCAGCCATCTGCCCCTCCCTCTGTTCCCATCCTGTCCCTCTTAGTGACCATCACTCCAAAGGTATTGTGTCCCTAGTTGGTGCCTGGTCTCCTTCCCTTCAGGTGACTGTCTCCCATCCAAGGCCAGCTCTGAGTCTCCTAGCTGCTGTGTCTTTGCTGGAAGGTGGGGGGAATGCTGAAGAATGAGGGCCCGTCCCCCCAGCAACATCTTCTCCGTATGGCTAAAGAGCTTGTGTTTGCTAGGCAGGAAGGCATAGGGGTAAATTCATATACTACACTTCTCCTTTGCTTTGACGTTTCTAAGGCAGTTTATTTAAAAGGGTTCCTGCATGAAAGACAGTTCTCCAAGGATGAAACTGTGTTTGCATTTTACCAGAGAGGTAGAGAACCAGAGCAAAAGACATCTTGCTGAGCTAGTTTTGGCCTTGGGAAGAGAAGAATCAAATACAAACATCAGATGGACATTTTCCAATGCTTCTTTTAGACTGGTGGCATTAGATGGCTGATTGCTTTTGGTTGGGGCCTACAGGCAATGCCAAACATCTATTTCAAAACAAACATGTAAGAACTCGCCTTCTAGACCACTTGCTGCCAAACCTGTTTTTAAGATCAGTGGAGCCTCATTATTACACAGTCCTTCCCAGGAGCCCAGTGGATGAAGTCTGTGTGGAGATCCCAGAGCCCCCTCCTCCCATAACCCCTCTCAAGCCCCCCTCCTTGAACTTCACATCATTTCCTGTGTTATCTCCAAAGAGCCTCTTGTATATTAGGGCACACAGTTGAAAACCTGTTAGGTCTTAAAGATGAGGTGAATTAAGTCTTGACACTGAATTGATCCAGATCCAGTTAAATCCCAGGCGATGGAGTGACGGAAGAGAGTCTTGGAAGAGTGGAGCTTCTCTCAGCTCATCCACAGCACTTCCAGCCCAGTGGACTATAGATTCGGATCTCCCCACAGTGCAGCTACGCAGATCCTAAAAAATAATGCTGGGCTGCATCATTCATTCATTTGTTCTCCCTTCTCTGGCTCACTTGGTTTATCATTTATACAGCCCAGTGTTATTTTTCTCTAGTAGAGACAGAACTCTAGGAAGCATTGAAATCCCGGAGCCTGAGTTTGTGTGAAGGGTCTAGACGGTTTATTTCAGCATGCGTTTGTTGAGTGCTTAGTTCATGTGGATGCTCTAATGATAGCAGTGATAGCCCATCTGGAGCAGCTGCTGCCATGATGCCGGCTGCAGTGGGGGAGGCGTAGCTAGGGCTGCACACCCCATGGAGCCAGTGGGAGCCGGAAACAGGCGGAAGCCCCGCCCCCTTCCAAGTTGGAGGGGTGGGAGCCCCACCCTCCCAGGCACAACTACAGCCACCCAGCCACGGCTATGGACCCAGATATCTCTGCACTCTTGGAGGCCTAGGAAGTCCCCATGCCCCCGCAGGCTCGGAACTGCCTGCTGCCACTGCCTGGCCTCTCCCTACTCCTGGTGCCCACTCTGATTTTGGTGCAAAGTTGTGCTGAGCCCAGGTGCTGTCACGACCTGGCCGGGTGAGTGCAGGCTTAGGGCAGCACTGACACACCAGCTGCATGCCTCCGTGGCCCCCCTCTGGACTCTGGGCACTGACAAGCATTGGAAGAGAAGCTGAGGGGGTGCTAAGGATGGCTCATCATGGGCCTGCAGACACCCCTCATCATGAACAGCCTGAGCGCCATGGCCACCATGGACAGCAGGTTAATAGCAGCAGGAGGCAGGCAGACCTGGGGTGGAGAGGGGCAGATCCTGGTGAAACCCCACATTCAGGCCAGTGATGACCTGAGGCCTGGGGACCAGGCTACCAGTTTGCCCCCACTTCTCCTTCTTTCCCTCTTCTTCTAAGCCTCTTCCCTGGAGAATTCATTCATTTATTCCTTCTTCTCCGGCTACATTGAATGACCCCAAGGCCACTCTTTCTTCCTGGAGCTAGGATAATAGCTCCCTATCCACTGACAACTGCACAGAGGCACCATGGATAAAACTCCAAGTTCTCTGGGCCCCAGGGTCTGTGTTTCCCTGCTGAGAGAGAAAGAAAGAAGGGGGGCTTCTGTACCCACCTTCAGGCTTGCCAGCAGAACCCAGTCCTGGCCTGAAGCCACAAGACCTTTGGTCAGTGGGGAGGAAGGGACACTCCTTCCTTTCATGAGGAAGGACATAGCTACCAGGAAGGGCCTCCACTGCCCAGGACCCAACCCCAAGGACAGCTGGTGGGCTGGAGCTTCAGGAGGTCACGAACAAGGGCATATGACCCCTCCCCTCACAATTATACAGAAGCTGTACTAATTAAGTAATTAATATGTTCCACGCCCTGTGCTAAGCACTCACATGCTTTATCTCACGGAATCAGAATTCTGATTCTGATTTCACCCTCATGACTGAATTCAGATTCAGAAGCAGGTGCAGTCATTACCCTCTCATTACCGGTGAGGAACCTGAGGCACTGGGTTACACAGCTAGTGACTGCCAAAGTCAGGATTTGAATGTTGATGGGCGAACCCACCATCACGCCACAGTGTCGGCTCTTGGGCAGCTCTCATGTTCACCTCTTACCCTGCCCACAGTCTCACTTGGGGTCTGCCTTCCTCCCGCAGCCCACGCTGAGTCTCCTATCTGGTCCTCTGCAGAGCAGGCCCTCATCTCACAGGCCACCTTGCCCTTGGCAGCTGAGGCCCCACCGATGGGCCGAGATGGTCCAGGGCTGGATGACAGGGGATGGTGTGTGCAGGAGGCTCTGTCCTACTTCCCTCATCCCTCTCTGTGCCTTTGATGACCCCAGTAAGTGTGGGAGGGCCCGATGCAGCCATGTTTACTGCATCTTGTTTTGAAACAAAGCTCTGAACATTCCTTCTGCATTCCTTCTCTAGCAAGAGGAGTGGGCTGTGGATCTGGTTGCAGGAAGTCATTCCGCAGGAGTGAGTGTGGGGACCCAAGATGGGGCTGACTGGTCCCGCACAGAAGCGGCAGCAGCAGAGCCTGGGCAGCTGGGGTGGGCTAACTGTGTGAGGGGAGAGCTGTGCAGCTCTGGGAAACAGGGTGGAGGAAGGTTGTGCGGGAGTAGCCTCTCTTCCTTACCCCTGCCCCTGCAGACCTTTCTCTGGATGAACCGCCGGGGCAGAGAACCCTGGATGGAACGAGACGAGGTGGAGAGGAGGGAATTTCCAGTTGGTGCCAAGTGCCATCAGCCACTCTGCCTAAGAGGGAAAAAGACTTATTTTTGAGACCTCAAACAAAAGCACTAGCTTCAAACTGTCCTGCCAGACCCTGGGGCTCGCTGAGCTTGTAGTGGGGAAGAGATCAGCAACCAGAAACGAGGGAGGCTGGTGGCAGGCATAGGAGGGCGGAGTTACAAGCAATAGCTTTTAGTCTGGGCTGCACATTAGAATCACCAAGGGAGCTTTTTAAAAATAACCAATTCCCAGGGCCCACCAATTAAAAAAGAGTATCTAGGGGGTGGGGCCAGGGCACTGGTCTTTTTCAAAAGCTTCCAGGTGGTTCTAAAGTGCTGTCAGGATTGAGAACAACTGAGTTCAGAACAGGCGCTTAATGAATGGAGATTAGTGATCATCAGCTGGTTTGACCCCTTCCTTCCACTTAGAGGGAGTTCAAGGAAGTCCTTGCAGTGAGTAATTTCGGCCCAGAGAGGACAGGAGTGACTGTGCAGGGCACTGTCCTGAACTGACATCCAAGAGCAGAGCTTGTCTCTGCAGACAGCTCCCCTATTACTGCTCCTCTCTGGAATATACCAGTGCTGCCCTCTTTCCAAGAGCTCTGGAATGGACCACGTTACCCTCCCACCTTCAGCTGAATGACTCTAGAATTAAGCATTCCAAGTTCTATTCTAAGCCAGCACATCAAAGAATTTCTTTAGAGAGTTAAGAAGAGCTAAAGCCTCAAAGGTCTGACCCTCACCTGCAGTGATATGCAAATGGTACCTGAACACACGTAGTGCAGCATTCAGGGGCTGGGAGCAAATAGGATGCAAATGTATGCAATCATTACGCAAACAAGGGCAGCCCCAGATTAATGGCCTCAATCTTTCAACTAGACAGCAGCTGTCTCTCTAGGTACAGGCATGACTGACATGGAGGACTGAATTGTCTCCTGTCAGAAGCATCCTGAGGAAGGGTCAGCTCTCGGGTCAAGAGGAAGGACTGTTTCAACACCTGGCTTGCTGATGCTCTGCTCTGAGAAATCTGAGCAAGGATGTCTGCCAGCCAGGCAGGATATTCTCTGCCTGGGCTCCTTGTTCAAGCCCCAGGATCAATGCTAGGCACTGAACTTTGTGGGGAGAGTGGTGGTGAGGGAGTGATGGAGGTGGTGAAGGTCATGGGAGAGGTAATGGTGAAATCAATAGAGCTGGAAACAGTTGAGAAGATGTCAGAGGTGGAGGTGAGGGTGATGAAGTTCCTGGTAATGGTAGTGATGTGAACAACAGAGATAATGGCAACAACAGAGGTGAAAATGAGCTTGGAAGAGATGAGAGCCATGGCAGCAGTGAGGACAAATATAATGGAGGCGCTGGCGGTGGCAGCAGTGGTGACAGTGGTGGTGGAGGTGATACTGGATGTGATTCTGCGGATGATGTGGAGGTGACAGAGGTCACGTTAGTGACAATCATAGTGGAGACGATGGCAATGCAGAGGTGAGAGGTGGAAGTCATGGGGAGGAGGAAAATAGTGACACTGGCACCGCATGGGATAGAAACCATGGCAATGGCAGGTGGTCGTGGCAACGGGGAAGGTCATGGTGGAGGCTCACGTGCTAGAGGGCACAGTGGAGTGGAGGTCATGGTAGTGACCAATATGAGATGAGGGTAATGCAGCAGTGGCAGAGAAGAGGAAGATGATGGTGGGGAGAGTTGGTGACAATGAGTTCTCAAAACTCCTCGCTCAATAGGAAAGGGGGCTACAGAACCTGGCAGAACAAAGGCAAAGGAGGCAGTGAACTTGAATAAGAGATACAAGGTCTGTTGTGTTGGGGAGAGGAAGCGCGAGGCTCCCAACCACAGGCCTAAAGAAAGCTCAGAGGCAACGCCTGACATCTGTCTCCCTGGCAAAGACTCGGTGCGCACCCCAGTTTAACTCAGTGAGTGAGTCAGGCCTGAGGTCTGCCAGTGATCAGCGGGACGACCTGAGATTGGGGAAACCCCAGCCAACATCAGTCCTCAGTTCCTTCCTCTGTGAAATGGAGGAGAGCATGAAGTCCAAGCGCGTGCCCTACGACTGACTAGCGGTGCGTGTGGAGTGGAGTGGAGCTGCCATATGTGTGTGGGACGGGGGTTGGGGGCGATGTCAAGAAATAGCCCATGATAACTGGGCTGGGGAGATATTGACAAATGTCTTCTCAGGGGAACTCAAAGCAATGGCCTCTTGTCACTTCCAGTGCCAGGCGTGGATCCTCTCCATTTCTCCATCGCCCCCACCTCATCTTGGTCACTGCACTGAAGGTCACCAGAGCTGTTTCCCTGACGGTCCTCATACCTCTCTTTCCCTCCTGGAAGGCCAGAGCCTAAGTGGGCTGCAGTGTGAACTGGTTAGTCCTTGAACTCTGGAATCGTGCTCCAGGTAATAGTTGTGAGACCCTGGGCAATATACTTTACCTCTTTGAGCCTCTGTTTTCTCACCTAGAAATTAGAAGTCACAATAAAGGCTGTGTCTATGATGCGTTTAGCCCAACAAACTTTGACTCAAAGAACTGGTAGCTGTTGGAAAGACACAGCAGGAGCTGGGTTCAGAAATATCAGGTATTCTCTAACCCAAGAAGCTGTAGCCACAGGAAAGACGACCTCTCCAGGATCTGTGGCTTCCCACAGCCACAAGGTGCAGCCTCCAGGATGAGCTACCTCCTCCTTCCTGTAGAGCCGGTACTCATGCATGCCAGCCTGCAGAGGGCGCTCCTCTTCCTCCACAAACCCAGGACTCCATGGGGAGGCCCAGCTGCCCAAGGGACCAGGCACCCTGCCCAGGTTGCGGGAGTCTTGGGCAATCCCTGTGCTCTGGGGCGGAAGGGTTACCCAGAGGGAGGAAACCTAACTGCTTGGCCCAGAACTGCTTTGGGACTGAAAGGGTGACAGGGAGAAGGACTCTGTTCTTGTTCATGGCTCTCAGAGGCCTGTGCCTTCTACTCTGGCTGCAGATTTGCTAAGGAAGGAGCCTGGGGCCAGGGGAGCCTCAGGGTCCCCACAGAAGCATTTCCCAGCAGCCCTAGGACCCTGTGGGCAGGTACAGTGGGGCCCACACTCTGTCTCTACTTCTTTCCTGGCTGGGAATCCCGCCCGCTGTTCAATGCGCTCGCGTGCGTGCGCGCGCGCGCGCACATACACACACACACACACACACACACACACACACACACACACACACACTCTGTGTGGTCCCTTGTGATTCACTGTGAGCGGTAATCATCATCCTAATGGCCTGCATGATGGCCTGAGGAGAGCGGGGGCCTCAGATGAGTCATCTCCCTGAATGGTAATGAGGGCAGTCTGGAGAGGATCTGTCCTTCAGCCTCCTCCCTGGGCTCCCGGGTCTCCATCCCCTTGCCATTCACAGGCTCACCCAGGGAGCTGCTGCTTCACAGCAGGGACCTGCTCTGCCCCACCAGGCCCATGTGGCACAGGGAGCAGCTGTGCAAGCCACGCCCTCTGGCCACAGGGCAGGCCGTGAGGCCATCACTCGTCTCCCGCCACGGTCAGGGCTCAATGTATGGCTGGAATCGGAGGCCTCCTCTGTTTCCTCAACCTGATTCCTAAACATTACCTGTTTTCACTGTGAAAAACCATCCACAGACCTCTCCTATGTTTTTCTACACTTGAGACCAGCAGTGTTGAATGGAAACAGAATGCGAATGAACCACAATGTATTTTAAAATATTTTAATAGCCATATTTAAAAAGTAAAAAGAAACAGGTGAAAAAAATGTGTTTAGCCCAATATAGTCATAGTACATTGTTTCAATATGAGCCAGGCGTGGTGGCTCAGCCTGTAATCCTAGCACTTAGGGAGGCCGAGGAGGGCAGATCACTTGAGGTCAGGGGTTCAAGACCAGCCTGGCCAACATGGTAAAACTCTGTCTATTCTAAAAATACAAAGATTAGCCGGGCGTGGTGGAGCACACCTGTAATTCCAGCTACTCGGGAGGCTGAGGCAGGAGAATTGCTTGAACCTGGAAGCTGGAGGTTGCAGTAAGCTGAGATCGCAACACTGCCCTCCAGCCCAGGTGACAGAGTGAGACTCCATCTCAAACTTTAAAAAAAAAAAAATTATATATATATATATATATATATATACATAGCTTCAATATGGACCCAATATAAAATTATTAATAAAATTTTTAGCTTTTTTTGGCACAATGTCTTCAAAATCTGGCATATATTTTATACCTTTAACACACTGTAACTGGAACAGCTGCATTTCAAATGCTCAGGAGCACGTGTGGCTAGCAGCTCCCATATTAGGCGTCACTACCAATTGTTAGCTCCTGGTACCATCTTGACAGGCAGGAGAGTCTCCTAGGAGCCTGTAGCAGTCGTGGCCGAGGGGTCTGATGAGCTTGTTTCTCTACCTGAGAGCTCATCCCTTGAGAACCTCCTGGGAAGTGGGTGAACCTCACTCCATGGCCCCTGGCTCACAGCTGAAATTGAGCACCCTCAGTTCCTGGCCTAAGGGCTCCCACTCTCGGAAAGCTGCCATCTGGTGCAGTTCCTACAGAGGACAGAGGGGGGTTCAGGAGGCGCCTTCCTCAAATCCAGTCCTCTGGGTCATTCAAGGCCCCAGGCTGCACTCCCAGAGCTCCTTGCCCTGGGCCATGCTCCCACCTGTGCTTCAGCTCTGCGTGAGGGGAGGGGCTTTGTGTAACCTGAAAGGGAAGTTAATATTTAGACAGTGGAAAGGAGAGAGTGAGGAAAGAGAGCCAGGAAGGCAGCAGTCTGGCCAAGGGTCTGGAGGTGGGAGGCAGCGGGACAGGAGATGACAGGGAACCAAGGGGAAATCAGGGGAGAGAGGAGAAGAGGAACAGCCGTCGCCCTTGGAGGGGTGTGTGTGTATGAACGCTAAATGCCAAGCCTGGACAAAATGGAGCCATGGAAGTCTCTGAGCCATGGAAGGAATGCAGTGAGGTCAGGATTTGAGGCACATTAGCCTAGGGGCTGTACAGAAAGGACTGGGAAGGGAGAGATGAGTGGGGAAGAAAGCCCTCTGGGGTAATTAAAAACACAGGCAGGAACACAGAGCACTTGAGACCTTCTGCAATTGGCCCCAGGGAGCTCAGCCTGGGATGCGAGCCTCTGTGCCAGAAGTCCCGGGCCCCCACCCTCCCCTGCCCATCTCCAGGAGAACCTGGACAGCTCTCACAGAGGGACTTGCAGAATCAGTGGCTTCTGGGGATGTGACTGTGAGTTGGGTGTGGGTTTGCTTCTCCCTCTTATCCGTCCATCACCAGCCGTTCTATGCCCTGAATGCCAGGGTCTGAGGGTTGAGCTGCCAGCCCTGGGCTCTTGCAAAGCCAACATACAATTCCAGGCCACTGAGAACCCAGGCAAGGCTTTTGTGAGAATTAAACAAGACAGGCCCCTCTGGGCAGACACAGCCTCTTGGCAGATGGTGCCTTTGTGCTAAGCAAAAAGTGCCCGGCGTGGGCTGGATTTCAATCCCCACCACACCCTTGGCTGAGGCCTGGCACACGAACCATGTAACCATGCGCAGCAGTCCTGCCTAGTTCCCAGTGCTGGGGGAAATGTATGAAGGGGATGAATCATGCTTGAAAACCACACGGCACCAGAGAAGAGCCCTTCAAATGAGACCCACTACCTGTCCTGCTTTCTCCTTCTCCCCTGGACCGGGGGTCCAGAGCTACTGGGGCACTGGGCGAGGTGAGTTACATCGAGAGCAAACTCGCTGGATCCTGGGAGTCATGGCAGCAGGGTCTCAGGCCCAGGCACAAAGCCTGCATACCTCTCTCTCCTGGAGCCAAGCGAGAACAGCCCTAGGAGAGAGACAGGATGGAGACTAGAGTCTTGTTTCCAAAAAAACTGAGGCCAAGGCCAGGCGCGGTGGCTCACAGCTGTAATCCCAGCACTTTGGGAGGCCGAAGTAAGCGGATCACCTGAAGTCAGGAGTTCAAGACCAGCCTGTCCAACATGGTGAAACCCGGTCTGTACAAAAAATACAAAAACTAGCCGGGCATGGTGGTGCATCCCTGTAATCCCAGCTACTTGGGAGGCTGAGGCAGGAGAATCACTTGAACCCAGGAGGTGGAGGCTGCAGTGAGCCGAGATTGCGCCACTGCACTCCAGCCTTGGTGACAGAGCAAGACTCTGTCTGAAAACAAAAAATAAAACAAAAAAACAAACAAAAATCTGAGGCCAAAAGAAGTTCAGTGGTCTGCTCAAGATGACACAGCTAATAAGTAAGGGTGGACAATGAGAGGCAAAGTCACAGGGCAGTGAAGAGGCATTGAGCAGACCTAGGGAGAGTCCTGGCTCTGACCCCAAGCATTCATTGAAGTTCTTCAAGTATGCGTCTGCTCATCTGTAAAATGGGGATAATAACTAGGGCTATTCCTAGATTAAAGACAGCAGTGTATGTAAAGTGCTTAATGACAACTAAAACCCCAATTTCTTGCCCAGGGAGATATGTGGATGCATTGCAGAGCTTCTCAATAGATGAGGAAGTCCTGGATGTTAGAAGGTCATCAAAGTACCAGGCCTATAGAGCAAAGGCAGAAGACTCAGAGAGATGCACCTTCCACAGCTCTGAGGGATGCATAAGCTGTGCACTGGGGCCTGCTTCAGGACCAAGGTGAGTGTGGCCTGCCGAGGGCTCAGAGTTGAGTCCCTCTCTATGAACTGCTCTCCACCAAAAGGAGCTGCCCCATTTAAGGCCACATCTCCTGTGCAGAGAAGCCCCATCCAATGATTGTGGGGGTCCCTGGGCCAGGCTCTCTTGCCTTAATCTGGGGTAGCTCTGCAGGTCACCTCAGCCCTGGAGCTTCCCAGGGAATCACTGGCACCTGCCCACCTCTGCTCTTCTCTCCCCACAGAGAGAGGACATGCCCCGGAGAGCACTCCTCACGCAAATTCGAGTGTGCATGTCTTCATCACAGAGTGTGCTTCTTGGGTGTATTGTTTTACTGGCTGCTGTAACAAATTACCACAAACTTGGCGGCTTCACACAATGCACATTCATCCTCTTACAGTTCTGGAGGCCAGAAGTCTGAAATCAGTTTCACTGGGCTTGAGTCACGGTGTCATTAGGGCTGGCTCCTCTGGAGACTCTAGGGGAGGATCTGTTTCCTCACCTTTCTAGCCTCTGGGTGCCACCTGCATTCCTTGGCTAGTGGCCACTTTCTCATGTCACTCCAACCTTGCTTCCGTTGTCATATCTTCTACTTCCTCCTCTGACCTTCTTGCTTCCCTTTTATAAGAGGGAGGCCCACCCACATGATCCAGGATAATCTTCCCCATCTCAAGATCCCTAACTTTTTTTCTTTTTTTTTGAGACGGGTCTCACTCTCTCGCCCAGTCTGGAGTGCAGTGGCACCATCATGGCTCACTGCAGCTTTGACCTCCCAAGCTCAAGCAATTCTCCCGCCTCAGCCTCCTGAGTAGCTGGGAACACAGACATATACTACCTCGCCCAGCTAAGTGTTTTTATTTTTTGTAGACATAGGGGCTCCTTTTGTTGCCCAGGCTGGTCTCGAACTCCTGGCTTCATGCAGTCCTCCTGCCTTGGCCTCCCAAAGTTCTGGAATTACAGATGTGAGTCACTGAGCCTGGCCAAGATCTCTAACTTAATGACATCTGCAAAGTTCCTTTTGCCATTCACAGATTCTGGAAATTAGGATGTGGATATTTTGGGGGACTATTAATTAGCCTACCGCACTAAAGATCCTAAACTAAGACAGCAGCTGGCCGCCTGCTGTGGTCCACCTCACCTCCTGCCAAGCGTCCTCTTGTGGACACCTCCCCAGCAGAGGCAGTCTGACTCCATCTCAGGATGGTAGGAGGGGTCTGGCTATGGAAGGCCTGTCTGTGGAGCCAGTGAGCCCCATCGTCCTGAGGGTGTGTGATACCCAGCTCTCAGGAAGGCTTAAGCAAGCTGGAAGCCTTTGAAATCCAGAAATACCTGTCCCCTCTTTTCTCTGTGTCTCAACCTATGTCACATTTCAAGGCTTGGCTGCTGCAAGAAGCCTTCCCCAGAACAGACAGAACAGCTGCCTCCTCTCCAGCCTCCACCATGCTTGACGCTGGCGCCACTGGTGCCCACCCCACAGCCCACAGCATGCACCTGCCATTGCACATCTGCCTCTCCCCTGGCCTATGCAGTAGGTCTTCCTCCTTTTGCCACCCGCTCGATGCCTAGCACGGGGTCTGCTCCCCTGGAGAGCAGAGACCTTGTCTGCTTCCTGTCAATCAAATAAATGCTTGCAGAACTGGGTCATTCCAAGCCAATCCACAATTCCCAAGGAGGAAGACAGAAGTGTGAGGTGTCAGCTGAGTACCCTGGCTGCTCAGTCAGAATCTGTGCAGCCTGGGGTGTCCTGGGGAGGCCCCCCTCTATGTTTCCATCAATCTGGGACTGGCCGCTGGTGGGTGACATGCTGCTGCTCCCGCAGGTCTGCGTGCTGGTCTCCCTGGCTCAGAGCAACTCCATAACCAGACCCATGCTCGCCTGTTCCCCAGCCCCAGCGAGGACATCACTCAGTCCTTACCGTAACAGGCCGCTGCCACCTCCTGTCCTGGCACCCATGCGTCCAGCTTCTGCATCTCTTCATGACGGAACTATCTAGCCTTGGACCAAACCTGGCCCACATGGAATGCCAGGGGGATTCACACCCCAGGAGCAGCCCTTGAAGGAAGGATGGGGAGCTGGTGGATACATACCCCAGATTCCCCACCCCTCAACGGGACAATTCTGAGGCCTGTTCTGTATACTCAGAAGGTCCGCAGGGGGCTGAACCTCAGTGTTCCACAGCAGTAGCTGCTGGGCAACTCACTCTGATTACTTTTTCCCCTTCCCTGTCTCACTTCCCTACTCCCTCACATGCTGCCTGAGATCATCTTCCAAACAAACATTACCCAAATCCTTGTCAAAAGGCCTAATTTAGTGGGGCAGGGAACCACCCTAAGGCAACATATTCCATCATGCTGCTCTCCTCAATGCCAACAAGAAAAGACCAGGCCCCTTCGCTCAGTATTCAAGACCTCAAGGATCCTGGCCTCCGTCTGCCTCTTTGACACCATCTCTTACCTTTTCTGGCCTCAAATGTACACTCTGGGCCGGGTGCAGTCACTCACACGTGCAATCGCAACACTATGGGAAGCTGAGGAGGGCGGATTCTTTGAGGTCAGGAGTTTGAGACCAGCCTGGCCAACATGGCGAAATCCCTTCTTTACTAAAAATACAGAAAGTTAGCCAGGTGTGGTGGTCTACGGCCGTAGCCTTCCTCATGTAGCTACTCAGGAGGCTGAAGCAGGAGAATCAATTGAACCCGGGAGGCAGAGGTTGCAGTGAGCTGCACTCCAGCCTGGGCAACAGAGCAACACTCCGTCTCAAAAAAAAAAAAAAAGTATACTCTGGTAATACAAAATTTCTCATCTGCTTTGTGACTTATCCCAGGCATTCATCTGGGAAATCTTCCTTCCACGTATAGAGGTCAGTGAGTCCTTGGGCTTCCTGCCCCATCCTAAGGTGAACACTTCTATGAGTCAGCCTCAAGGAAGATCTAACCAGGTTGGAGTGGGCTGTTGGCCCAAAGTCGAGCCCCATAAGGCTGCAGTGGGCTGCTCTGTAGCCAGCCCTGTGGGCAGTCCCCCAGCCCCCATGGGCATGCAGGAAGCCCCTTCTCCTTGCCTGGTGCTGTGCTGAAGTCAGCTTGCACTGACTCCAAAGAATCAAACTTGTGCACCTCTTCCAGTTCTGCATTCGGTGACATTATGTGTTTGTCTGAAATCGGCCATGGTAAGAGTATTCACACCATGGAAATTGGCAAGTGCTACAATTAAGGGACTTTGCTTTCTTCAAAGAGCGACCGTGGCCTGCCTTCCCACCATGTCCAATAATCCTGAGTACGTCTGTGGGTTCACAGTACAGGTCCCAGCCCTGAACTTCCCTCAAGACGCAGGGCAGAATCAGCTTGGGGGAAGGGGTGTCGACTGGCAGCATGGTGCCAAGATAGATGTGGACAGGAGCCAGGGGCCAGCGTGCAGCTAGGCGAAGTGGAAAGCAAAGCAGGGAGGAGCCCATGGGACTGGAGGACAAGGACCCGGGGTGTGTGTGTGTATAGAAAAGAGAGACTCCAAGAGAAATGGAGAGAGACAGAAAGGAAGAGACATGGAGAGAAGAGAAAGAGAGACATGGAGACATAGACAAAATAAACAAAAAACACAGAGCGGGGAGGAAGACAGCGTGAGACAGCAAATAGGGACAGCGCAGAAACAGAGAGAGAGACAGCTTGAGACTGGGAAGAAATGAGAGTTGAGGAAGCCAAGGGCAGAAATAGAAGAATTCAGCGACAAAAACACAACCTGGAGGGTGGCAAACAAAGACCGTAGCAGCAGAGAGGGCCCGGGAGGGTGCAGCCCAGACCCAGCTGGGGCCCATGGTGCATGGGGCAGCTTGCAAGAGAGGCTCAGGGCCCACTTAGGACAAGGTCTCCCATGCCGCCTAGCCCCAGCCATCATGTGAGTATCTCCTCAGGTGTCGATCAACCTCTTGAAGATGTGGATGTTTGATTGCTTCTTCAATTTAGGCATTAAATCCCTCAGTACTTCAACAACGCATCATCCAGTTACTCACTTGATATGCAATTTTAAATTAGGAAAAAATATTTAGGCAATGCAATTGCTAAGTGATCGGATTGTTTCTGAAAAAAAATCCCTCATAACGCTCCCTTAAGTTATTCTCCCTTCTTAAATCAACCTGAGAAAGGGATGTGCAGACTCAGCAGTCTGTTTCGTGGCTCTCCCTGGCTGAATTCAGCACATCCTTTAAATTCGAGTCCCCGGATTCAGGCACTTTACCTTGCCCAGTGGTGTGCCGAAGTCAGCTTGCTGGAAAAAAAGTGAAATGTTCACATCTTTTCTTACTTCTGCATTCAGTGACATCATGTTGATAGCTTGAAACTGGCCGTGGTGGCAGTATTTACACCATGGTAATTGGCAACTGCTACAAACCGGGCCTATTTTTTTTATTTTCTTAAAAGAGCCACCACTGCTTTTATTCACCACCTGTACTCCCACCAATCTGTGGCCCCCCAGGTGTGATAAAACCCTGAGCAGATTTTGTGGGTTTATAGCATTTGCTCTAGGGCCCAGCTGGGAGCCTCCCTCAAAGGGCAGAGCAGAATCAGTTGGCTTGAGGGTTTGAGGGAGTCAACTGAGCAGCACAGGGCCAGCAGGGGGCACCGGGGCCCTTCCCCAGCCTCTGTCCCAGGGATCGTTGTGCCTCCCCATCAAGACAGCACAGTCTGAAAGAAGAGCTCCTGCCTGAACATCGGGAGAACTCAGGTACCACTCAGTGTTGGTCAAAGAAACCCAGGTTTGGCAAGGGACTGGCTCCTGGTCACTGGCAGGGTAGATGGGATGGGCATGTCTGCTGGGCTTTGGTTTCATGTCCTTTCTGTTGGTCTAAGCTGCTCACACTCAGAGACCCAGAAAGTTTGTTGTGTTACTTCTAAATAGAAAAAAGTTTTATACTCTCCACTCCTTTCTCAGGAATCTGAGTGCTGGTCACTGGTGGCCCTTTGTGCTGCCATCTTGAAGGAGCTGGGTGGGCAAATTAGGGACAGGAGGGGCCAGAGAAGGGGGAGACCTATGTGGGAGGAAGTCAGGGAGAGGCTGGAGAGAATTATGGAAAAGGATTTCATGTGTCTCTGTGGAGCTGAGATTGTCTTCTGAATTTTCCCTCCCAAATTGTCAGTAAACTCAATCTTGCTCCCTGATGTCTTTGAGTGAGTAGAATCTGGAGGGGAGAGGGTGGTGGCAGGTTGGAAAGAAGGACGAGAGGGACCAGCCCCACTGGTTACACGTAGAAAGGACAAGGTATGTGGAGGAGGAAGGCAGGCTTGGCAGAGCTCAGATATCCGTGGGAGGAGGAGGCAGGTTCTTGCCTCTCTGTTCCTCTCCGAAGCAGCTGGTTTAGGAAATCCAAGCCCAAGTCCATCCAGAGCAAGTGCCTTGATTTTCCCTTATGAGGAAGAAAAGGGCTGTCTTGATCCAGGAGGAGGAGAAAACTGGGGTCAAGTAAATCAAAGGGACAAAGCTAACCCCTATGCCATAAAGAATGTATGTGCAATGCTGAGTACCGTTCTTTGGATCTGAGCTGTGAGGAGTGTTGGTTTACAGAGCTCCAGAACCCTCAAGTGTAGAATGACACGTTCACTGACATCACGTGTATAGAGAAGAGAGCCCCAGGCCTGGAAGATTCTCCTCTGCAGGCCCTTGTTCTCTGTCCCACCACCCTAGTGATATGGGCAGGTCTTAACTTCATGAAGAGGCTCCACCAATCACAATTCCATGCAAAGCTTGCTGCAGAGACCCAACTGTGAGGGCAAGGACCCCAGGCCAGACAGCAGACAACTGGGCATCTCTCTTTCTCTTTCTTTTCTTCTCCTCCTGCTCTTCCTCCTCCTCCTCTTGTTCCTCCCCTTCTTCTTTCCCCCAGTCTGAGCCCTCACTCCCTACCAGCTAACTAGCCCAGAGCAAGCAGCTAAATATAGTTCCTTATTCTTTCTCTTAGAAATCAGCCACAAACTGTCCGTCAACATGAATTTCTCAGCTCATTCTAGCCATGAGCAGCTGCTGCTCCTGATACTTCACTGGGCTGCTCTCAAGCTCATCTTTGGTGGGGTCTGCATGGGAAGAAAACACACACTTGAGAGGGCAGCTTTAGAGGGTGTGAAGTGGGCATAGACTTTGAAATTGGAGAGACGGGAATGAAATCTTAGCTTGACCACTTTCTAGCTGTGAGATCCTCTGTTGGATCAATTACTGAGCTCTTACTTAGATTCTGTCAGATGCTCTAAGATCTTTCCAATAAATCCCCAGTTTCGCTCAGGCTAACGTGAGTTAGGCTTCTGTCACTTGCGAGCTGAAGAAGAAGAACTTGCTTCTCAACCCCCGGGTCCTCTGCTGATGGCCTGTTCCATGCCACCTCACTCATATCTTCCATTCCCACATTTTTGCAATCTCTTACCCCTAAAAAGTTCCAAAGCTGTTTTCTTTCTCTTTTACTTTTAAGAAAGATTTTTTTCAAATGTAACACATTTATTGTATAATCTCAATTTGTTGGGGTATAGACATGAAATTGTTTTCTAACTTCCCTGAGCCTGTCGTTGTCTGTACGGTGGGGTTACCATTGCCTGGCTCAGATGACTGCTAGTACACTCGACCAGGAAACTAGATGGAAAGCTTCTAGCCCAGGCCCGGCACAGTGGCACAGCTGGCTAGCTGTCCATTCCTCTCCCCGTGTGGAAAGTCATTCCTTTTTTTTTTTTTTTTGAGACGGAGTCTTGCTCTGTTGCCAGGCTGGAGTGCAGTGGTGCGATCTCGGCTCACTGCAACCTCTGCCTCCTGGGTTCAACTGATTCTTCCGCCTCAGCCTCCCGAGTAGCTGGGATCACAGGCACGTGCCACCACGCCTGGCTAATTTTTGTATTTTTAGTAGAGAGGAGGTTTCACCATGTTGGCCAGGATGGTCTTGATCTCTTGACCTCGTGATCTGCCTGCCTCGGCCTCCCAAAGTGCTGGGATCACAGGTGTGAGCCACCGTGCCTGGCCTGAAAAGTCATTCTTTACCTATCCCACAGTAGAACAGAGACTGGAATTGTAATGCCTGCCCCTAGAAAGTGGCTTTATTGAGATGTACAAGATATTTTATACGAATTTTTATTTCATCCTCACTGTTTTTGAGATGTAAAAAATCAGTGTTATAGATTGTTACAGACACAATATCTGTCCCTGTGCCCTGACCCTGACTGTGGGGCTGTCAAATGTGCTTCCTAGGGGAACCAGACACACCAGACACACACACACACACACACACACACACACACAAACACATGAAGCCATGCAAATTCAGAGACAATTTGATGGGTGTCTCACACACAGACACAGACACAGACACAGACACACACACACACACACACACACACACGAGGGTATGTGCACATTTGTGAGTGCACTGCAGGCCTGTGGCTGGCTGAAGCATGGGAAATGGGGGAATCCACAGGGCTCACAGGGCTCACGTAGCCACCTGTCCTGGCTCTCCTGGCTCTCAGAGCTCTCCTCTTGGGCCAGGCCTGGGCCATGGGTGTGTTGAAAGGCTTTGGCGCCCTCTGCTGACTGTGGTCCTGCCTGCAGCCCTCTCCATCCTAGCCAGAGCCTGTGCAGTATGCCCCAGGAAGCCAGGAGTCTAGGAAGAGGGAAAACCAGAAGGGAATAGAGTGAAAGGAAGTGAAGAATGGAGGGAGAAGAGAACCATGACCTATACTGTCCCAAAAGCCACCAGGATGGTGGCTGCACAGGACCCAGCTATGCAGCCACTCACTGACCATAGCAGCTGCTTGCAGATGGGAGCATCACTTCCCAGCTGCTCATGATGACTCTCTAGAGACCCTGTGATGGCACAGCTAGCAGTATGAAGGGCACAGGCCCCAGAAAGTTCCTCAGGCTCTGGCTGTGATGCCTTGTAAGTCCATGTGGCAGAACCATCCACCAGGACAGGGAACTTATCCACCTCCTCTGGGAATGCCCAGCCCCAGGAGGCGAGGGAGCTTGGTGATGGAAAGCACAGACTTGGGGACCAGACTGACCCAGGCAGAGTGCCTGCACAGCCCCTCACTTGCTGTGTGACCTTGGGCTCCTAACCTCTCCATGTCTCTGCATCCTCGTCTGCAAAATGAGGGGAGTAAGACAGTTGCAATGAGGATGAACTAAAAATCCATGTAGATGCCAGGCAGAGTGGCTCATGCCTGTAATCCCAGCACTTTGGGAGGCTGAGGCAGGCAGATCACTTGAGGTCAGGAGTTCGAGACCAGCCTGGCCAAGATGGTGAAACCCCATCTCTACTAAAGATACAAAACTTAGCTAGGCATGCTGGCTCACGCCTGTGGTCCCAGCTACTCCAGAGGCTGAGGCAGGAGAATTGCTTGAACTCGGGAGGTGGAAGTTGCAGTGAGCTGAGATCACACCACTGCACTCAGCCTGGGGAACAGAGTGAGGCTCCATCTCAAGAAAAAAAAAAAGAAAAGAAAAGAAAAGAAAAGAAAAGAAAAGAAAAATCCATGTAGAGTGCAGCCCAGGGCCTGATGCAGAGTAAGTGCATAATAAATGCTAGCTACTGGCATTACTATTGTCATTGTTGCCCTTGCAGAGATGAAGGGCAGAGTTTCATCAGGCCCTCTGCAGCTGACCCAACTCCTGAGAAGTCATTGTAACGGTGGGATCATCAGAATCTCATGTTTGCCGAAGGCCATGATGTCAGGCTGTCAGATTCCTGCTGGGAACACCTGTCCAAATTGTCTGACCTTCTTTCTTCTGGGGTGGCACAGCCCTCTTCCTCTGCAGGGCTCACCTCCCATCTCTCCACATAAGGCTGCCCTCCCAGGCCAAGCTGACTGTCCAGGTCCATGTGCCTGGCCTGAGCTCAGCCAGGGAGGCCCCTCTTCTGATGTTTTCAGACTCAGGGACATCAAGATTCACTTCTTTCTCATGACATAACCTCTAAGTTACAACACTCAGAAGTTGTCACTGGTCATATTTTCTGTATTAGACAAAATCAGTCTTCTGGAAAAAGAAAGGATGGGGCTGACCTGCAGCAAGAAGCAAAAACAAGAACCTGGCAGGGCTGCCTTGGCTTGCAGATCCCTGGTCCCAGATGTCTCTAAGGCCCACCTATATCCCCGCGCCTCTGCTGGCTCAATTACTGGGCTCTTACTTAGATTCTGTGAGATGCTCCAAGACCCTCCAATAAATCCTCATTTTTGCACAGGCTAATGTGAGTTGGGCTTCTGTCATTTGCAAGCCAGAGAAGAAGGACTAGCTTTTCAAGCCCCTGGGTCCTCTGCTGAAAGTCTCTCCCATTTATCCTCACTACTCACATGTTCCCAACCCGCATTTTTGCAATCCTCTGCCCCTAAAAAGTTCCAAAGCTGTTTTCTTTCTCATTGATTTTTAAGAAGGACTTTTTTTCAAGTGTAGCACATTTATTGTAGAGCCTCAATTTGTTAGGGTGTAGACATGAAATTGTTAACAATCTCCTCTCGACACACACAAACACACAAACACACAGTCAGCTGTGCTCTGTTGAAATCCCTTTCCTGCTGGGTGACAGAGATCTCAGTGACATCGTGGCTGCATCCCACAACTCCGCTGTCACTTTCTCATCTATTAGGACTGTATCTCACTTCTGTAATCAAGACGTGTTCCTGTTTGTCTCTCCTGCCATTCCCACTTCTGCCCAGACGAGAGCAGTGACTGCTCCTCCCACCCCAGCACGGCCACAGTGGAGGGAAGCATCCGGCTCCAGACGCGCCTCCCTATGCCTCTTCTAGTCTCTCAGTGACCGGGGGGCCAGGAGGGGCACTTGGAAGCAACTCTCACATGTCCTCTCCTGGGTGGATGGTCACTGCTTCTCTGGCTACTCCTCTCCCTCCTCTTTGCCCTGGTGACTGTCTCATGGACAGCCCGTGCATTCTATCAAGCCCTAGAGAGATGCCCTCATGGGTGGGATACCGGCTTGTCCACTTGAGCCCAGCCACCTCACACAGCTCTCTCCACCCCGCCATCTGTCTCCTGTTTCCCTCTTCCCCAACTCAGGCAGCACAGTATACAAGGGGGTCTACGGACTAAGCAGATGTCCCCCTGGGGGATGGCATGCTTGTCTCTCCTTACAAGAAATTCTCTTATGCTATCAGGGAGGAAAGGCACCCCACCCCACCCCTCGTCTCCTGTGAAGAGGGGAGCAAGCAGCCTCTACCACAAACACTGCCCTCCCCGCACGGCAACCGGCCGCTCCATCCCCTGCTCCTCTTCCAGTCACTGTGGGAGGTGGTGGTGGCTGATGAGAGAAGAGCCATCAGCCCTGCAGGAGGGAGATGGTACTAGCTGCTGACCACCCACTGACAACTCTCTGAATGCAGAAGGCAGGGTCCCCAGCGCCTTTTGTACTCAGCTTTGGGTGTTAGCTGCAATTCCAGAACAGGAGGAAGAGTCCCACACAATATCCTGTTATGCTGGTGCAGAACTCTCCTCCCTCCCAGATCCCAGCTGAATTGATCAAAAGACTAGGAAAGAAGAGAATGCCTGTTGGCCTGAACTAAAAGCCAGAGAAGGTACATTCTCATGCCAGGAAAGCTGGGGATCGCTGTAAAATGTGCAAGACACAGATGAAAGGAAGACCCCAAGGGCTGCTTCACAACTCCAATGTTTGAGAAAGCAAAACTGTCTCATGAGAAGTAGTTGAGGTCCTGGCAGAATGTACTGACCCCGAATTAGGACGGATGGTAGGACATGGGGCTTGCAGGGCATCTTTGGAAAGCCCTCTCCATACTACCAACTGCCTTGGGAAAGAGCTGACCGGGAGGTGGGCTGGGGTGGGGGTATGTGGTTGCCATGCCAAGTAGATAACTGAGCTGGGTGGAGCGGGAGGAATTCTTCCCTCAATCAGTTTCTCTCTAATTCCATGTTCCTCCTTTCCTGTTAATGTGGGCACAAGTCTTGCCATGGCTATGTTGAATACCTATAGGAAGAGCCTGGAAACCCTGGACAGTGGGCAGATAGAGCTGGCCCTTGGTGCAGAGGCAAGGTTCCCTGCTAGGCCTGGCCCCAGTCAACTCCTACACATTTGTCCCAGCTAGATCCCTGAGCTGGTAATGGCACTCGGAAGCTCTACCTGGAGTGGGGGAAAGAACGGGACATTTGCACACAAACACATACACAAACCCTGCAGCCAGCTCGGCCACTGGCTGGTGACTCTGGTGACAAGTGGGGAGACAGGTCACACATGGTTTGTGTTCATAGCCAACTGGTGATGAGAAACTGCATTAACCAGTCCTAAAATATGACAAGAGAGTTGGAGTAACATCCAGGGGAAGGGTGACCTAAAGAGAATCCATTTCCTTCTCCTTGTTTGGGGGAAAATAATAAGATTTTATAAAACATTCATTTTTAGCTAGGTGTGGTGGTGCCTGCCTAGAATTCCAGCTACTTGGGAGGCTGAGGCCAGAGGATCACTTGGGGTCAAGAGTCTAAGGCCAGCCCAGGGAATATAGTGGGACCCAGTCTCTAAATGAATACATTTTTAAAAAATAAAATTTTTTAAAGTTTAAAGCACGCATTTTTAAAGTAGGAGTACACAGAAAAGCAAAGACACACCCCCACACACAAACCCACATGCACACACATACACTTGGAAATACACAGAGCCTTTGAAAAGAGTCTGCATGAGGCAAAGAAGAGAATGTGGCTCTAAAAGGGCAGAGAAAAATAATTCCTTTGAAAAGATTTATCACATAAACACAAATAACTTGCAGACCACATCTGCTCTGTACTCAACTCATTTGATTAAAGTGTGTGCTCTAAGAAATAAGAGTTGAAAGATAAGATGGAAAGAATGAAATGAGAAGGCTGCTGGCTGAGAGGCAGGTGGAAATCAAAAACAAACCAGGGGAGAGAAAGAAAGGCTGCAAAGAAACTAAAAATGCAGCAGAATTTTAATTTCCATCAAGATGGTAAAGAACAGAATTGGAACTATAGAACACTGAATCTGTAAATGTGAAGGACACATAGGAGAAGTTCTCTGAGAATGCAGAGGAAAAGCTCAACAGGATAAAAAACAAAGAGAGAACATGATAGGTATCCGGGCTTAAAGAAGACACTGAACAGGCCGGGCATGGTGGCTCATGCCTGTAATCTCAGCACTTTGGGATTCCGAGGCGGGCAGATCACGAGGTCAGGAGATCGAGACCATCCTGGCCAACATGGTGAAACCCCGTCTCTACTAATAATACAAAAATTAGCTGGGCATGGTGGCGTGTGCCTGTAGTCCCAGCTACTCGGGAGGCTGAGGCAGGAGAATCATTTGAACCAGGAGGCAGAGGTTGCAGTGAGCCGAGGTCACGCCACTGCACTCCAGCCTGAGGACAGAGCAAGACTCCACCTCTAAAAAAGAAAAAAAAAAAAACGCTAAACAAATGGAACAAAAGCAAGAATCACAGGAGAAAGAAGACATTCCTGAGCTGATGAGAAGCTTGAGCTTACACATTTAAAAGTTTCCTCAAGTCAAATTAACAAAAAGAATTGAACACTTGGAATAAATAATAATAATTATTATTATTATAAAAATAATAAAATAATAAATATAATAATAAAAAGAATTGAACACTTGGAAATGCCATGCAACATTTTTGAATTGCAAGGGTAAAAGAAAGAATTCTATCAGCACCCATGCAGAGAGAAATATGGAGAAATATCTACAACATTAATTTTTGTTGCTGTTGTTGAGACAGAGTCTCACTCTGTCACCCAGGCTGGAGTGCAGTGGTGTGATCACAGCTCACTACAGCCTCAACCTCCTAGGCTCAAGTGATCCTCCTCCCTCAGCCTCCCAAGTAGCTTGGGACCACAGGCACGTATCACTATGCCTAGGTAATTTTTTTGATTTTTTGTAGATAGGGGAGTCTCACTATGTTGCCTAGGCTGGTCTTGAACTCATGGGCTCAAGTGATCCTCACACCTCGGTCTCCCAAAGTACTGGGGTTACAGGCGTGAGCCACAACACCCAGCCCAACATTGCTTAAAGTGTATAATTGGAAGAGAGAGTCCATGGAATTGGTTAACTATTTATGCTAGGGAAAAAAGTTTCCGTCATAAAATAAGCTTGGGAAATGCTGAATTAAACAAAACAAGATAAACCCTACGCTGAGGCTTTCTCAGGGCTTTTAACGTGTTCATACATGTTGTCAAACTAGCAATATTAGCAAGTGCAGTTTTCCAAACTTATTTGACTATGAAATCCTTTGCCATAGACTACGTGGTAAGATTGGTGTTCAATAGAACACACTTTGGGAACTACTCTTCTATAGAATTTTGAGACATCAGTTGTGACCTCACATTTTAACAATCTGCCTGGTGCATTCATGCATGAAGGCAACAGAAAAAGACTTTCCTACGTGTCAAAACTTAGGACACAGGCCATGTATGGCTCTACTTTTCATGGGGAAAAAATACTCAGAGACGCACTCTTTCCAAGTCAGCAAGAGTCAAAATAAATAAAATAATAGTGAGTGAAAAAACAAGTCCTGGGCTACAGTTCTCAACTTTGGCCCAAATAAATTCTCTAAATTAAAAAAAAAAAAAAATCCGGCCTGGGCAACATGGCAAAATCCCATCTCTACAAAAAATAAAAAATTAGCCAGGCATGGTGGCACAAACTTATAGTCCCAGCTACTCAGGAGGTAGGCGGATCGACTGAGCCCAAGAGGTCCAGGCTGCAGTGAGCCGTGATCGTGCCACAGCACTCCAGCCTGGGCAACAGAGCAAGACCCTGTCTCAAAAAAAGAAAACAAAACAGAAACAAAAAACAAATCAACACAGAGAAACTGTATAAAAGCCCTGGAAGTAAATATTAAAAACATGTTAAACACATGGTTATGCACGTATCAGTCAGGAGACAAATCACATCAGGGCCACTTCCTTCCCTGCCCAGCCCAGAGCCCCACAAACTGCATTCATCGCCTAGGATCCCTTGTCCTCCAGCTCCTTGCTGAGTCAGACAACAGGGGGTATGGGCAAGAGTGTGGAAGGCGGGAGGTGAGAAGAGCTGGTGTATCTCATCTGTGCCCTGCCTCTTTTCATGCCCTTTCTCTGGCGGGGCCTTTGTTCCTCCAAAGCTCAGCTCTTGCCTGCATCTCCTCTCCAAGTTCCCAGCTCTTCCTGGGCTCCAGTCACACTGGTTCCTCCCATTGTCCCTGAAGCCGTAAGGATGGTAATATTCACCATAATGTCTAGTCTCTGGGTACCTCATCATCCCTTGTTTGTTCCCTAACCTTAACCACATTTCCTTTTTGTTTGTTTGTTTGAGACAGAGTCTGACTCTGTCACCCAGGCTGGAGTGCAGTGGCGCCATCTTGGTTCACTGCAACCTCTGCCTCTCAGGTTCAAGTGAGTCTCCTGCCTCAACCTCCTGAGTAGCTGGGACTACAGGCATGTACCACTACGCCCAGCTAATTTTTTGTATTTTTAGTAGAGATGGGGTTTCGCCATGTTGGCTAGGATGGTCTCACACTCCTGACCTCAAGTTATCCACCCACCTCAAGTGCTGAGTTACAGGCATGAGCCACCACAACCAGCCCCCTTATCCAGATTTCTATAAGCAGTCCCTTCATTAAAGTCTCTTTAGTTAAACCATCTTGGGTGAGTGTTTCTTGCCAGGACCTTAACTCAAACCCTTCTCAGTTCTTTTCGTAAAGCCAGAGTAACCCTGATACTAAAACCTGATGAGTGCCACAAAGAGAGACAGAATGAATGAGTCACACACCAGCCTCATTTATACAGATGTAGAGTCCTAATGAAAATTTAATCAGATCAAGTCCAATGTATGTCAACAATGTATTAAAAGAATACACCATGAGCAAACATTCCTGAAATGCATGGATAATTCTATATTAGAATGGCAGTGAACGATTTACCACAGCAACAGGTCAAAGGAGAAAAAGATCATTTTACATACTGAATAGATGTTTGGTAAATTGTGACATCCATTCCCGATTTTCTTTTTAAAAGCTCAAGTAGACGGGAAATCAAAGTATACTTATCTCACATGATAAAAATAAATAAATAAATCTCAAACCAACAGCCAAAATCAAAAGAGTAAAATACAAGTAGCATTCCATCAAATCTGAGAACAAGACGAAGAGTTCTAACAGCTTGTTATTTAACATTATTCTAAAGATCTTAGCTAACATAATTAGATATAAAACATCAAAAAGAGGGAAACAAATTATAATTATTTGCAAATATGATTGCCTTCCCATAAAAAACTAAAAAAATACAAAATTATCAAAATATGAGTTTATATTAATGTGGCTAGTTATAAAATTTCTTTTCTTTTCCTTTTTTGAGACAAGGTCTTGTCCTGTCACCCAGGCTGGAGTACAATGGGGTGCTCTTGGCTCACTGCAATCTCTGCCTCCTGGGCTTAAGCGATTCTTCCACCTCAGCCTCCCAAGTAGATGGGACTACAGGTGCTCACACCACCATGCCCAGCTAATTTTTGTATTTTTAGTAGGGACAGGGTTTTGTCATGTTGCCCAGGCTGTTCTTGAACTCCTGAGCTCAGGTGATCCACCCACCTCTGCCTCCCAAAGTGCTGGGATTAGAGGTGTGAGACACTGTGCCCAGCCTAAAATAACTTCTTCATTTCCTAATAAACTGTTAGAAAATATGATACAAAAAGGGGGGGGCTATATTAGTTATCTTTGCTCTATAACAAATTACCCCAAAACTGAGTGGCTTAAAACAACATTTATTATCTCAAGTTTCTGTGAGTCAGAAATCCAGGTGTGGTTTAGCCAAGTCTTCTGACTCAACATCTCTTACAAGGGCAAAATTAAGGGGTCAGCCAAGGCTCTCGTGTCATCCGAAGGTTCAACTGGGGAAGGATTTGATTCTAAGTTCCCTCACATGGCTGTTAGCAGCCTGTGATTCCTCACCAGTTTTTGGGCTGCGGGCCTCAGCTCCTAGCTTGCTGTTGGCCAGCTGCCACCCTCGGTTCTCCACCACATGCATTTCCCATAAGCTGGCTCACAACACAGCAGCTGGTTTCATGAGCACAGGCAAGCTAGAGGGTCAGAGAGACAAAGTTACAGCAAAATAGAATTAGCCTCTTGCAACCTAATCTCAGAAGTAACAACCCATCATTTTCTTTTTTTGCTATATTCTATTTATGAGCAAGTCACTAGATCCAGTCCATACACAAAGGAAAGGGATCCTACAAGGGGGTAACTACCAAAAGCTAAGGATCACTGGGAGCCATTTCAGAAGCTGCCTGCCACAGATGTCACTGCTGTATTTTATGAAAATAAGCACCAAACACACTACATTCATCTATAAAGCTTTCCTAAAGAACTATAATAAAAAAGACCTTAATGACAGAAAGATAAGCCATGTTCCTGGACAGAGATACTCAATGGTGCAAAGAAGTTGATTATCACTAAATTAATCTATAAAACAAATTCAATTGCAGTGCCCAGTGGGATTTTTGTTTGCTGGTTTATCTTGGCAGAAAAAAAAAGTCTAGAATTTATCTTAAAGAATATATAAATGACCACAAAGAACACTTCAAAAGAAAAAAAAATGGGCCGGGCATGGTGACCCAAGTCTATAATCCCAGCACTTTGGGAGGCTGAGGTGGGTGGATCACTTGAGGCCAGGAGTTCAAGACCAGCCTGGCCAACATGGTGAAACCATGTCTGTACTAAAAATACAAGAATTAGGCGGGCGTGGTGGCACGCATTTGTACACCCAGCTATTCAGGAGGTTGAGGTGGGAGAATCACTTAAACCAGGGAGGCAGGGGCTGCAGTGAGCCGAGACAGCACCATTGCATTCCAGCCTGGGTGACAGAGTAAGACCCTGTCTCAAAAAAAATTAAAAAAATAAAACAATGGAACTTGTACTCTTAGTAATTAACCCTTATTAAAAAATTACAATTATTAAAATAGGGCAACAAATACCAATGTAAGAATGATGTGATAGGCCAATAGAACAGAATGGTAAACTCTGTCAAACACACAAAAATATTTAGTGTATGATAAAATGTCCTTTCAGAGCATTGGGAAATGATTAATTTGTTTATAATTCATTTGGGGATAGCTGTTTAATTTGCTTTCAAGTTATGTTCTTACTTCTTACCACATATGAAGATAAAATAGAGAGTTTAATGTAAAAAAGTAAAATAAAATCATAAAGTCATAGAAGAACATTTAATTGAAAATGTATATGTTCCTGGTGAAGGCAACAGTTATGCAACAATAAAGTCCAAGACCATAAAGAAAAGATTAATAATCTGACAGCTTAAAAATGAAGCATCGAGAAAAGCATTTTAGAAATTGAGGGAAATGACAAATTAGCTGCACAATATGTGACAAAGAGTGATATATGAAAAGGTGCTAAATATACTACATCTTATAAACCAATACTAAAAAGATGAACATTGCAATAGAAAATAGTCAAAGAATCTGAACAGAAAATTTACCATTCATTCACTCAACAAATATTTATTGAGCACCTCTTCTGTGCCAGACAGCTTTACACATGGGACACAGCAGTGAATAAGACAAAGGTGTCTGCCCTCAAGGAGCTTACATTCTACTGGAGAGAGGCAAACAAACAAATAAGTAAAGCATGAAGTATTTTAGAAGGTGGTACGTACTACTGGAAAAAAAAAAAGAAGAGTTAAGTAAGGCCATCAGGTGTGAGGTATGGGGAACTCAGGGGCTGGTGGCGCCTCACGAGGAAGGAGACGTTTGAGGAAAGCTTTGAACAAGCTCAGGGAGTTGACTACGAAGAGCAGGGGAAATGGCCATGGTGTGGTGGGGGTGGGGGGGGCAGGAGGAGGCCAAGGTGGCTGGAACAGAAAGAGCAAAGGACCAAATGGTGAGGACCTGGGAGGCCTTGAAGAGGACTTTGGCTTTTAACCTGAGAACCACTGCAGAGCTTTAAGCAGACAAGTGCAATTTTGATCTATGTCTCAAAAGGATCATTCTGGCTACCGCCTTGAGAACAGGCTTCTGGGGTACAAAGGTAGGAGCAAGTAGACCATTTAGGAGGATAACAAACACAAGGCGACATGTTCACTCTCACAGGTAATGAAAAAAATGCAACCAAAAAATGTGTACGCTTGTTTTTAACCTATCCAATTTTTAATATTCTTTTCGAAAACAGTGTCCAGTATCAGAAAGGGTGAGGGCAGTTCAGGCAGGTAAATGGGAACCACCTTTCTGGGAGCACCTGGGTGTTTTTTGTGCCAAATCCTTAAAAACACTCTAACTCTTTCACCACAAATCCAACTTCTAAGAAATTAATCTAAGAGTCTACTCATCGCTGATACTTAATGAGTGCTTGCTCTCAGCTAAACCCAGGCTCTGAACTAAACCCACTTCACATTACCCCATTTAAATTCCTACCATGATTCCCGTTTTACAGAAAGAAAAAAGGCACGGTGAGTCACAGAGTTCACAAATGAGGGCTAGAACCAAACCCAGGCACTGTGACCTGCTATACAGCAGAGGCAGATATGAAGATTTCTTCAAGGGTACTTATTACAGCATCATTTATAATGGCAAATGAAGTACGAAGAAACTTAACAAAGGAGGTTATTCATTCAGTTATGATTCGTCCACATCAGCCAGTCATTAAAACTCTTGTTAAAGAAAACTCGTTTCCGACGCAGCCAGGTGCTGAGACAGGCAGAACTTTCCGGAGCTTCTCCTTGGAAGCTGCCAGCTGCTGTGATGTCCCGTTTCTTGATCCAGTTGTTAACTTCAGAGGTGTGCGCCGGTTGGGATCATTCATCTAGTGGTATACTTAGGATTTGTGGACTTTTCTCGTGTGTGTGTGTGTGTGTGTGTGTGTGTGTGTGTGTGTGTATGTGCTATACGAATGTTTTTAAAAGCTATTTTTTTTTAAATTTAAATTGCCAGGTGTTTCTCCTCTTAGGGGGACATAAGAAGGCTGTGGAGCAGGCTTCTTGGGTCAGGGACGAGGCCCTAGTTATGTAGACCGAAGGCTGGTAGCCACCACTTGCTCCACACGAAATTGGTTCTCAACCTTCTATGGTCTGAGAAAGCCTGGTCCTTCCCATATTGCTGGAAGGAAATGCCTAAGCAGGAAGAGGCTGGCCTCCTGGGCAGATAGAAATGAAGGTACTCCCCCACCCCACACCCCCCTTTTCACTCCAGACAGTGAGTTGACATTTCCACCTCTAAGTGAAACTGGCAATCTGACTGCAGTCCCAGGATTCAGGTCCAGTCCTGAGGGAGACAAGGTCCTAACAGGGGAGGGGCTGTTAGGAGCCAGCCCCTCCACCACTCCGGAACAGAGGGGGCATTTTGGGGGGTGGGGGACAAAGTCTTGACCTCCTCTTCATCAAGGCAGGCAGGAGCTCCTGTGATAATCAACACGAACACTGAAAGGAGAAGTGGGTCACGGCAGCTACCTTGACACAAGGAAATGTTCCTCAACTCTTATTATGCAAACAAAGCAGCTTGCAAAATCACATAGGCAATATGATCCCAATTGTTTTTTTAAATGAGTTGGGGGGGTGGGTGGAGCCTAGAACAGTGATTCTTCTCTAAGTTACAGAATGAATTATTTTTTCTTTTACTCTGTATTGTAAATTTCCTATAATTGACCTATTTCTTTTGAAATCTGAGAATAAACATTGTATTAAAAAAAAAAAACTTAAGGGAGAGATTCCTGATATCTCATCTCTACTCTTCTTTCATCACCCTGTGGCCCTTTCCTTTCCCAGACCCCAGCTGGGTAAAACCAGTCTCCAATGGCCCCTGGCTAGCAGTCATCTATGCTTATCTTTTGATTATATATTAAAGAAGGGGTGGATTATTCATGAGTTTTCTGGGCAAGAGGTAGGGGGTTCTCAGAACTGAGGGTTCCCCTTCCTTTTAGCCCATATAGAGTAACTTCCAGATGTTGCCATGGCATTTGTAAACTGTCATGCACTGGTGGGAGGGTCTTTTAGCAAGCTAGTGTATGATAATTAGGGTACACTGAGCAGTGAGGACAACCAGAGGTCACGTTCACCACCATCTTAGTTTCGGCTGGCTTTTTAATTGCATTCTGTTTTATCAGTGGAGTCCTTATGATCTGTAACTTGTGACCTCCTATCTCATCCGGTTAGATACAGAGTGCTATATCAGCTCTGTCATTTCCAAATCCCCTGTTACTACCAAGGCCTAGCTTCCTGGAAATGCAGCTCAGCAGATCTCAGTCTCATTTTACCCAGCCCCATTCAAGATGGAGTCCCTCTGGATGGAATGCCTGCAACATTTCCATCAGTCACCTCCACTCTCATCCCACACCCCCTCCCCCTCTCCAGCTCCACTACCAACCCCCGCCACAGGGAAATAAGTCAACTGCGCGAGCTCTGCAGAAAGCAGAGAAAAAGCCATCTCATGAAGGTGACGCAGGGACTGAGTCACTGACAGACATTGATGGATGGGTAAATGGGCGGACAGACAGACATGGAGACTGAAATAGAAGTGCCTCCCAAAGGTCACAGAGAGTCAGTGCCACATGTTCACCTCCACCCAGGACTACCACTTGTGACACCCCCAGCAGCCTGGATACCCGCTGGAGATTTGGCAGGTCTGGCTGCTCTCTGTAATGACTGCAGTCAACACAGGGCCTGGTATTCCACAGATACCCAGGGAACATGCTGAGTGAGTGAGTGGATGAATGAAGGAATCGTTCATTGGGAGAAACAGCAGCAGACAGAGATGAAGGGAGGGAGTGTGTAAGAGAGTTGAGGAAGAACAGAAACAGATGGTGACAGATGGAGGCTGCAAGTCACAGAGAAGGCCACAGACAAAAAATGAATGCATAAGATGGAGGGAGGTTACTGCGGAAAATTTAAAAGCTATAGAGAGCTGGGCACGGTGGTGTGCACCTGCAGTCCCGGAGGCTGAGGCAGGAGGATTGCTTGAGCCTAGGAGTTCAAGGCTGCTGTGAATCCACTGCACTCCAGCCTGGGGAACACAGCAAGATTATGCTTTTAAAAAAAACAAAAACAAAGAAAAAGCTAGAGAAACCGACAGATATCCCAGAGAAAGTTAAATATAGAGACAAAAAGGGGAGAGAGAGAGAGAGAGTGCAAGCCCTCCCTTAACCTGTCAGGATGTTAGTAGTCAGAACCAGGGGTTCCTGCCTTAGTTTCCCTCCTAGTTCTGCAGGCCTCTGCTGGGCTGTGTCCCAAGGGCCTGGTACCCTGCTTGGATTTACCAGTTCTCTCCCTCAGGAAGGGCACAGCCGCAGTTGACCCCTTACCCCCACGCATGCCAGCTCAGGGCCCTCCCTCCCAGAAGGCCCCAGAAAACTACACAGAATCCTTCCCCCTTCCCCGCCAGGGTCAGGGGTGGGGTTGGAGGTGGAGTGACAGCAATGTAGCTGTTCTGTAGCCACTCAGAACTTGCCTTCCCCAGACTCTGGGGAGGGGTGAAAGTCAGGGAGGGGAGAAGCTCTAAGGGGCCGAAGGGGCTTCCCACCTCCACAGAGCCCAACCAGGATGCCCAGCTCTGTTATTTCCAAATCCCCTGGGAGCCTGTGGGGGAAGGGGCTGGGAGGGCTGGGAGGAAACCAACTGGGAAGTGGCCAGAGCCACAGAATTCCCCTGGGTCCTAGAGAAGGGTGGGTTCCTTCCATCCCCCACCCCATTAGTCCCTCGAAAAGGCTCTGACCTCACCTCCCCCACTTCCAGAGTGGAGTTCTAGCCCTGAAGAAACACTTCCAAACCCACGGCTCTGGCCCCCTCCTCAGGCCCTCTCCTCGGTTGCCTCCGCCCTGGGGACTGGGTCCCCCGCTCCACCATTGCGCCAGATGTGGCTGTTGGGGAGGGGTGGACATGGGGCCCAGCTGGCAGTGGTCACTCGGTGGTCCTCTCCCTGCAGAGTCAGTGCTTTCTGTGCCAGCTTGCCCAGCCTCCTCACTAAGAACTTCCTCCAGCCTGCCTTCCAGAGGCAGCAGCTGCCTGGGTTGGGTCTTGGATTCTCAGTGCAGCCCAAAACCCATCTATAGCGCAGTCCGGAAGATGGAGGGCTTGAGTGCCCCGGGGCCTGCTCTCATGGCTTCCCCACAACCACAGAAAATTCCAACCCACAATGGACCTCCTGGTCCTTCCCTCTGCAAACAAGTGAGGAATCCCGCAGCTCCTGACCCCTCTCTGCTCCCAAGACCCGCTGCTGGTCAGGCCTGCTGCTTCCTGGCTCCCCTATGGACTTTCCAGAGCCCAGCCTTCCATGACAGGGTCACAGGACGCTGGCTGCCCCGTGGGGGGCCCAGCAACACAGAGCTGAGCACGCGGTAGGGGCTTAATCAAGTCGTGCGCAATCAACAGCCTCTTTCAGCCTTCTATCACCAGCCCTCTGAGGGGCCTTTGATGCTGGTTCCTAGTGCCAGGAACTGGCAACAAGCCTCAAGCACATGCCTGGGTCTTAAAAAAGTGGGTGTGAATCTCAGCCTGTAGGGACAGGCAGAGAGAGAAGCTGCCCTCCCCCCAGACAGCTCTGGCCCAGCCCAGCCTGGAGTCCAAGCCCTCATCTGACCAGTGCTCTGCATCCTCCGTAGCCTGCCCAGGTCTCTTTAGGCCCCCACCCTGCAGGTTTCAGCCTAAGGATGCCAGGACACCTCGAGCTACAGAGGCAAGGCTTCACCCAGTGTGAGGAGAGGTGAAGATAGGCAGGATCCCCTGGGCTCACAGAGCTGCTGGGCCTGTCAGCCACTGCAGGAGACCTAGACCCAAGCAGAATGAGGTCATTGGGAGGGAGTAGAGACAAAGGGAGAGGACAGCTCTGGCAGAGGGGCCACCTCTGGCCCCCCTGTACAAGGTTCATCCTGGGCAAGGAAAGATGCCGAAGACAGATAAAAACAGGAAAGACAGAGGAAGTGGGAGTGGGGGTCACCCCCAAGAGAGAAACTCCTCCCTTCTCTTACAAGTCAAGAGGAAAGAAAGAAAATAGTGGCCACATGTCTGGCTCTGTGCTGGGGACTTTTCATAATCCTCTCATTCCATCCTCCCAAATATGCCACAAGAAAGGTATGATTACCCCCAGGTCACAGACGGGACTCTGAAGCTCTGAGAGCTTAAAAACGTTTCCCGGGGAGTGGCTGGGCCAGGCCAGGTCCCTAGCTCAAGTCAGAGTGTAGACCCCCGGGTCTCCATCTCAGCAGGGATGGCTGGCCGTACTGCAGTCCTGCCCAGGGGAATCTGTGCAGAGGCCCAAGCTATGTTCAGAGCAGAGTTTATTCAAACAGAGCCTAACAGGAAACTTGGCTCCTCTGACTCACTCTGATTCTACCTTAAGAAAAAAGAGAGAGGAGCAGGAGCCAGCATGGGGTAAGGTTTCATGCCAAGAGCTGGCTCCGAGGCCAGCTGAATGGAATGGCCTGTGCCCTGATCCCCACACACCCAAAGCCTTGAGGCAGTCCCTGCCCTGCTGTCTGACTCAAGGCGAGGGGTCCTGCCTCCGCTTTAGGGCAACTGAGTTCCCATCCTCACAGCCATCCTGTCCTCCCTCCACTCCTCTTCCCTTCCCTCCCTGCCTAAGGGTACCCAGATGCCTGTTTCCACTTCTCCTCTGCAGCCGCTGCTGCCCATCTGGCTGGCGGGAGGGCCCTACAGGACCCCAGGGATTCTAAGCAGTAGAGGCCAACACTGCAGGGGGCAAGCAAGAGGGAGGGAAGGCTTAACCCTCCAGGTCCCAGCCCTCAGTGAGCCCTGTCTCAGTATCTTGCTTGGTGTCAGTCACACCAGTGGCTCTTTGGAGGAATCTTGTCTGGAGTCTGAGATGGAAACCCCACGGTGGGGAGCTGAGGTGTCAGCACTGACAGGCTGCTGGTCGGGAGGTGTTGGAAGCCCCATACCTCCCTGGCTGGATTCTAAGCCTTTAAAGCGCAGAGACATGCCGGAGTCCAAGCCCCAGTCCTGAAGAACAGTGCAATGGGTGAACAAACACTGCCTGGCAAGCATGGGGTTGGGAGACCCACAGTTCCCAAGGAATGTCCACTGTAGTTCCCTCCTCCCTAGGTGGGCTCCAGGAGTTTCCAAAATAAGAAGGAATATACAGGGGCCGAATTAAGGACAGGTCCTTCCTACCTTGTTTATAAGCACAAGAGGCCAATTTCTGCCCTCCGGTTCCCAGGAACACGGTTGGAGAAGGCACCCCAGGGGACGCCTGAAGAGCAGCACTTGGAGTGCGATTTCTTGGGTGCCAAAGTGTTCAAACTTCTGGGACCCCTCCTACCCCTGCCATTCCCAGAAGGAACACAGAATCTCCCAAAACACTCTTAGGAGCCATCTGGCCTAATCTTCCAGTGGTCAGATGTGGCAGCTGGATCAGACAGGGTAAGGGACGAGCCACACAGCCACGACCAGTCCTGTTCTCTGGAAACCCCCCTTCTGTTGTTCTTTGTTTACAGGCTTCTCTGCCCCACAGTGACCCCTGTTCCATATCAAACACAGCCCCTGGGTTTCATTTTATCCATGTGTACACTCAAGTTATTCCCAGGCTACGCAGAACCAAGAGATGCAGGACAGAAGCCATACGTGATGTGTGGGAAGCTGATCTCTCCCACGATCTCACAAGTGCTATTCAGCCCAGGAACACACCCCACTCTTCAGACTGGGAAAGTAAGGCCCTGAGGTGTGACACGAGGGAAAGGCTGCAGCTCCAGTGCCTTTCTATGCAGGCACAAGCGCTAAGGTGCACCTGGGTCCCGGAATTAGAGAATGAGCAAGGTGGAGACCAGGGATACTGCGTTCAAAGCAGAGAGGAATGGGGAGGGTGGTGCTGACACCCCAGCCCTTTTCTGCCTGCCAGAGCCCCCACTTACCAGGCCCAAGTCCCCAGAGGCCCCCTCCTACTCCCTGCTTGATTCCCTTCCTCAGAGGCCTGTCTGTGGCTTGGCTGGGAACTCCTAGGGACAGAGGGAGCACTCCAGCTGTGGGACCGGCGCATAGCTAAAAGCCGGCGGGCCATAGGGCCCCGCGGAGGAGGCCCCAGCAGGCGGACCAGGAGGCCGAAGCCTCCCGACGCTCCCAGCCTGTTGCTTATTCATTCAGAGTGGGAAAGCGCCAGCCGAGCGGCCAGCCAGTGCGGGGCTGGCCATGTAAGGCCCACAGGCGGTCCTGCCCGCCCGGTGCCCTGCGGAGAGCCTCGTGCAGCCCTGGGCAGCGCCCCTGCCCTGCCCTGACCCTTTGGCCTCGAAATGCTGTCATCGGAGGAGCCGTCCCGCTCGGGACAAGGCCAGCATGGACAAAGCTAGAGCTGGAGCAAGCAAGGAGCCTTCCTGTCCTCGAGGCCGTGGGAAGAGAAGCACGCACAGGGGGCCACTCCTGAGAGCCTCTCTGTCCACCCGGCCTCTGCAGAGGGGCCACCATGGCTCTGGCCCGAGGCAGCCGGCAGCTGGGGGCCCTGGTGTGGGGCGCCTGCCTGTGCGTGCTGGTGCACGGGCAGCAGGCGCAGCCTGGACAGGGCTCGGACCCCGGGCGCTGGCGGCAGCTGATCCAGTGGGAGAACAACGGGCAGGTGTACAGCCTGCTCAACTCGGGCTCAGAGTACGTGCCGCCCGGGCCACAGCGGTCTGAGAGTAGCTCCCGGGTGCTGCTGGCCGGCGCGCCCCAGGCCCAGCAGCGGCGCAGCCACGGGAGCCCCCGTCGTCGGCAGGCGCCGTCCCTGCCCCTGCCGGGGCGCGTGGGCTCGGACACCGTGCGCGGCCAGGCGCGGCACCCATTCGGCTTCGGCCAGGTGCCGGACAACTGGCGCGAGGTGGCCGTCGGGGACAGCATGGGCATGGCCCGGGCCCGCACCTCCGTCTCCCAGCAACGGCACGGGGGCTCCGCCTCCTCGGTCTCAGCCTCGGCCTTCGCCAGCACCTACCGCCAGCCGCCCTCCTACCCGCAGCAGTTCCCCTACCCGCAGGCGCCCTTCGTCAGCCAGTACGAGAACTACGACCCCGCGTCGCGGACCTACGACCAGGGTTTCGTGTACTACCGGCCCGCGGGCGGCGGCGTAGGCGCGGGGGCTGCGGCCGTGGCCTCGGCGGGGGTCATCTACCCCTATCAGCCCCGGGCTCGCTACGAGGAGTACGGCGGCGGCGAGGAGCTGCCCGAGTACCCGCCGCAGGGCTTCTACCCGGCCCCGGACAGGCCCTACGCGCCGCCGCCGCCGCCGCCGCCCCCCGACGGCCTGGACCGCCGCTACTCGCACAGCCTGTACAGCGAGGGCACCGCGGGCTTTGAGCAGGCCTACCCCGACCCCGGCCCCGGCCCCGACGCGGCGCAGGCCTACGGCGGAGACCCGCGCCTGGGCTGGTACCCGCCCTACGCCAACCAGCCCCCCGAGGCGTACGCGCCGCCGCGGGCGCAGGAGCCGCCCTACCTGCCTGTGCGCAGCTCCGACGCGCCCCAGCCGGGTGGGGAGCGGAACGGCGCGCAGCAGGGCCGCCTCAGCGTGGGCAGCGTGTACCGGCCCACCCAGAACGGCCGCGGTGAGTACCGCCCCCGCCCCCCGACGCCCCTTTGGCGGCGCGCGCCCCTGGCCGCGGGGAACTGCCCTGGGCGCCGGGCCCCTCCTCAGAACTTTCCCGGAAGCCTCCTCTGAGCTACTCAGCGCGGAACAGCGCCCCCTCCCGACTCCCCCGACCCAGCCAACAGCCTGGCATCTCACCTGGCACCTCACCTCCCAGCTTAAGCCGCACCCAGGCATCATCAGTGTCAGGGGTTGGTCAGGCAGGTGTGGGCTCTGATCCTGGCTTTGGTGGAGGGACTAGCCTAGCTTTGGAAGGAGGCACCTTCTTGTACCTGGCTTGGGTCATCTGAGGACAAAAGGAAGGCACCCCTCATCCTGCCTCTCCCTCATTCCAATGAGGGCATCTCCTTCCCCCCTTAGAGATGCGCTATGCCAGCTCACAGGGTGAGGGAAGGAGCATCAGAAACCTGAGTCTTCAGGGCCAGAGTGGCTTTAAGGGGTGCCCTGGAGGTGTGGCAAGTTGCCCATCACTGGGCATGGTGTGAGCTTGGCCTGAGTGCGTAGGAGGTTACAGGAGAGCCTGTGTGCTCCAGGCGGGAGTCGGGACTCCCTCGGGGAGTCTGCAAGGCTAGGGCAAGAGAGACCCATCAGGCACTGGCCTGGGTGCAGAATTTCAGGGCCTATCAAACAAACGCAATAATTGAGATGAGCAATATTGAGATGTATTTTTTAAAAGTCAGAATTAATGTTAAAAAACAAAACTCTGTGATAAACAAAATATCCACATTTTTAAATAGAGTCCATAATAGTGGTATGCCAAGCCATATTGGAGCCTGAGGCAAGCTAAAAAATCAGCAACACAGATCCTGTCCTTATTTAAAATTTGGATATTTTATTAATCACAGATATTTTTCCATTAATTTTTATTTTTAAAGCTATTATGTTAAATATGACTTATCTCGGTTACTGAGTGTTTTGGCATCCCCTAAAATTTTGCACCCCAAGCCAAAAAAAGAGAAAGAAAGAAAAGAAAAACACCTCACCTGCCTCGTCCACTCACTCTAGTCCTGGCCCTGGGGGAGAGCTCCAGCTATGAACAGACCTCCCTCTGGCTTTTCAAGGGATAAGGATACGTCCTTCTCTTGGGAAGGCCAAAGCCCTCTGCACATGAGGACACAGCAGAGTGGCAGCTTCCACCCATGCTATTAGCAGACGGGGCTACTGTGACAAGGGTTGACTGGTGGGGCTGGCTGGGACTGGACGGCCATCAGCCATTCTCTGCAGCCCTAGAATCCCCCTCCCTGCTACTCTCTCATACAGATAGCTTTTTGGTCAAAGTTTTCCACTTCATCCCGGACGTTTATGCAGTCCAACCCTACTTTGCCTCTTTCACGCTGTTGTCAGTTCCCTCTACCCATGATTCTCTGCTCCCCATTGAGGTTGCTGTGCCTGGCCCACCAAGTAAGGGCTGAGCCCTACAGTGCCCCACAGTGTAGGTGCTACCACCTCAGCCTCCTTCTCAGCCACTGTCAGCAGAGGGTGGATGCCTTGTCTCCAGCCAAGCTGACCGCAGTGAGGGGCTGCTGCTGATGGGGTGCCTGTCTCCCTGGGTACTGCTGGAGGCCAAGACTAGGGGAGAGGAGTGTCTGCACTGGGAGCACCCACTCCCTCACATCCAAGGTGTAGCACTTGAGTTGGGTGCTGAATCCCACTTTAAGAGCCTGTGCGACCTCAGGAAAAATCAGATGGCAGGTCCTTCTGTGATGTGATGAAGGATGCATCCACCTGCTGTGGTCCTTACCAGGTACTTGCAACATCCCTGCAGAAGGGCACATTACAGCCATGCATCACCTACTCTCGGGACCCTTGGAGGATAGGATGTTTTACCTAGTGGGTGCAAAACTTTCGCAGTGGCTTTTCTTAGAATGCAAGACCTCAGCATGAGGCTCAGCCTGATGGCCCCACCTCTGGGCAGAGAAAACTGAGCCCTCAAATGCCACAATACTGGCAGAGGCAGGCCTGAGACTTGGCATCTGGGCTCCAAGCCAGTGGGTTTTCTAGGGCCTCTCTTTAGCCTGTTAGTTCTTAAGGAAGCCAGTTCGTTGAGGGGGGAATGGGACAGGCCATGTCTGGAGCCTGTCCAGTGGAAAGAGGAAGCCTTTCACATTGGTGCTTAGCAGGCCTCTGGCCAATGCCTCTGAGCTCCACAGTTCCTTTTGGGTCAGAAACATTTCTCCCCTGAAGGCAGCATCCTAGGTGCCAAGCTGAGTGCATTCACATGCATTGAGTCCAGGCCCTTCCCTGGGCAAGTCTAGCAGGAGGGGCATCTCAGTGCTGTGATTAGGCAAGCATTGGCGGGGCCGGTGGCTTTGGGAGCCCAGAGGAGGGCCCTCCCAGTCAGGCGCTGGAGCTCAGGGAGACTTCCAGAGGAGGCAATGTCTAAGCATAGCTGTAAGGGATGGTCGTCAGTACCCTCCAAGTGCCCCTTCCCCTAAACATTGAGGGTGTGGATGGGAGTGTGTTTTTTGCTGGGGAGGGGGTTGCAGGCTAGTTTAAGGCTCACAGAGAGGCCAGAGAGGGAGCAGAGGTCTCCCCCGTCGTTGGTTCCTCCCTCCCCACCCTGCTAAGCCGGACCATGGAAAATCCCAGCCCAGGGAAGGCCAAGCCTTGTACTTGAGATCAGACCCCCAGGCCTGGTGTGGGAGCCCAAAGCGGATTCTCTAAGACTGACTTCATTCCTCCTGGCCCCACACCCAGGGGTCTGAGGCTGGGCGCTGGCAGCCTGTGTGTGTGTGTGTGTGGGCGTGGACGTGTCCTCACAACACCAAGCACATGTGAGCACCACCCACCTCCCTCCATGGGTGGGTGGTTTCCAAGCGCCTGTCCTGAGCCCAGTTTCTTCCTTGGGCACCTGCACCCTCTTCCTTCCCACCCTGGGCACTGGGAATACCCAGGGCATCCTGCAGTACCATTCTCTCCAACTCTGAAACGTGAAACTGAAAAGAAACTGGAGGAAACAGAGGCCCCGAGAGGGTCACATACTTTGCCCGGCTCTCATAGCAAATTCTTGAAGAGAGGCCTGGAGAGTGGCCAGCTGCTTCCCAGGCCCAGCTGGGTCCCCTGTGCTGTGTCGGCTCCTTTGACGTGACCTCTCCCTCTACCCCCATCAGGCCCTTCTCTCCTGGGATCCTTGCCTCAGTTCCTGCCTCCCCACAGTTTCAGCTTCTCTGACCTGGGGGTCTTAGTGCCACATAGGAAACCCCACAGCCCCAGAAGACCAAAGCTTCCCTCCCAAGGCCTTACCCTCCCACCCCCTGCCTGACTCACCGGCTCTCACAATCCTTTGAAAGGAACATGGAACAGGCTGCTCTGGGCATCCTCCCAGGGCATCTCGGATGACTATGCTAACCATCCCTGACCTCACATTGCCAATCAGAGGTCAGGACAGAATTGTAGCTGCCCCCTCCCCGTACCCTTGTCCCCATTCTCTCCCTCTCCAGTTTGTCCTGCATGTGGGGCAGATAAACCCCAGCGGTCTGACCAGGTTACTCCTCTGCTCAAGAAGATTCTGTACCTCCTCAGGGCCTTTGGGACAAAATCTAGGATCTCAGCCTAGCACTCCAGAGCTAGAGGTACCCCCTTCCTGTCCTTTCCTCCTCCTTCTCTCAAGCCTCCACAGCCCCCACGGGACCATGCTGCTCGTGGGCCTAGATGTTACATCCCCCTAGACACATGCAAGGGTGTTTCTAAGGTACCGCCTTCTCTGTCCAGCCTCCTGCACCCAAGAGGCCAGACCTGTCTGGACCCTCAGTTCCTGAGAGCAGCTCTGGCTGCCTGCTACCATCCCTCCTGCCTGAGCCCCTAGCTTTCCTGGGCCTGTCCCTTCCACCACAGGCTGCCTGCCCACCTCTGCCCTCCAGGTCAGCCACCTTTCCCCGCAGAGTTTGGAGTAGATGCAGGGAAGGACCAAAGCAGGCTTCACCCAACAAGCTTCCAGAGTTAGAGCCCAGAGGCAGGGATGATAATACCAACTTGGCCATTTGCTGAAGACTACATCCTGGGCTTAGCAGCCTCAATGCACAACCTCCTAGTGAGGTGCAGATGATGGTCCTCCTGGTACAGATGAGAAAACTGAGGCCTAGGCAGGTGGCACAAAATGGTACAGCCAAGCCTAAATTCAAACTGAGCTTGTGCTCTCTGCATCACAGTGAGATGACCCAGGAGGATACCATGCTCAACCTGCAGGCGGGGCAGGGCAGGAGGTGAGCATGGACCCCTCTGGCAGCTTTGCCTCTGTGGGCCTTACCTCCCCCATCTGCATCCACAGGGATGAATTATGCTTGCATTTGCTGAGTGCGTTATACATCATCTCCTTTAATTCCCAGGTCCAAGCCAGGTACTGTGATTTGTCCCTTGTTACAGATAAGGTGACAGGCTCCCTTGCTGACTTTTAGTAGTGTAACCAACATTTGAGTCTGTGTGACTCCTTATCCTGAGTTCTTAACAACCATGCATTTAAAAAAACAAAACAAAACAAAAAAACTTCTGTATTATTGCTTAGATCCTGTACACCTCACTTATTCACTCATTAATTTGGTCATTCATTCATTCAACAGGTATTTGGCTGCTAGATTCTGGGTACTGGTTGTGACAGGGTGAGATGGGACAGTAGGTGTGACAGACTTTGGAAGCAGAGTCTCTCCCCAGTGTGGTGTTAGGGTGTCGCCTGGTCATTATCATTGCAGATTCCAGGTTTGTGTAACAAACACTCATGTAGTACGTACTAGTGCTGGACACTGTTCCTGTAGCTTTGCAGTTGGAGTCACTTAATCCTTATAACAAGCCTGGGATTGCTATCCCCATTTTGCAGATGAGGAAACTGAGGCCCTCGGAGGTTCAGTGACTTGCCCTGGAGGCAGAATCACAGATCAGCATCCCTCCTTCCTTCCCTGAAGTTGTCTCAGATTGTTCCTTCAGAAAGAAAAAGTCTTCAGGCTTAGAAAGCTGTGTCAGGTCAGACAAGCGGTGGAAACAGAGGGTTCTGGGCCCTCCTCTTGCCTCCCTGTTTCTCAAAGGAGTCATTAGTGTCTGAACAAACAAACAGAGTCCCAAGCAGCCTCATCCCAGGAAGACTTCCTGTCTTCTCTCTTATCAGCCTCTTGTAAGGCACTTTCTCTCCCCACGGTCTCAAACTGCACCATCCCTGCAAGAACAGACAGCTCCTGTTTTAATGAATAATAAGAATAGCTGATAATTATTGAACAGACACTATGCCAAGCATTTTATTTCTCTCATTTCATTCCCACAACAGCCTTGTTAGATAGATAGTATTATCATCTCCATTTTATAGATAAGGAAACTGAGGCTCGGAGAAATGAAATAACTCGCCCAACGTCTCAGGGTTAATGAGTGGCCAAACTTAGACCTAGGCCCCAGCCTCACTTTGTTCTGTCTCTTAGGGAAGGGTGTTTTATATTCTGTGTCACCTGTCTCAGTGTTCACTGTTCCCCTGAGGTCTAAACACCTGAAAAAACAAAATGTGAGTTTTTGCCTCAAGTTTGCAGGCCCCACAGAACTGCTGGGGATGGTGGCAGAACAGGGTTGGGAGCCATTAGTGCCTTTATGGGCACCAGGCTACTGCTAGCCTTGGCCTGGGAGTTCTGGCTTTTTGTCTTCTCTCCTTCCTCCTAACCCCAGGGGTCCCCACTGCAGTGTCCTCTGGTCTCAGAAGGGGTACCCCTCCCCAGTAGCTCCCAGCCTGAGTCCATTCTACCTCCTTTCTAACCAAGAACACATGGAAGACTTCCCAGGACAGTGGCTGAAATGTGCAGGAGAGGAAGAGGGCAGGGAGGGAGCAGGGGTCCGCCCAGGCAGCCCACACCTGCTTCCAATTGCTGTGCCCGGCATTCCTGCGGAGGAGCAGTCAGGGTTGGGATGCTGGAAGGAGAGGTTCGGACTTGCCCCCTCCCCTGGCCCCTCTCAGCCACCTCCTCACCACACGCAGCTGGACCAAGGGCCTTCTTTTTGTCTGGACTCATGATCACAGGGTGAGGGTTGGGTCTGGGTCCCTCTTCCCCTTGCTGATAGGCACCTCAGAAACCGGGCATTGAAGGACCACCGGGAAATGGGGAGAGGGGTGTCAGAATGCCAAAGCAGGAAGGGACTCAGGATGGGAAAGCGAGGCCCCAGAGGCCTTTGCCATCCAAACCTCAGCAGACAACCCACCCTTTCCCCTGCCTGTGGGCCAGCTGGAACCACAGGTTTTCCAAGCCCAAAGCAAATCCTTTTGCAAAAGAAAGGACTTGGGGAATGGATTCCAGACCCTGCTAGACAGTGAAGTCTGTGCTCACACAGGCAGTGCCACCAGAGCCTTGTGGAGCGTGGGCATTGGCTGATGCACTTGTCAAGGGCATACAGGTGCCAGGACCTGAGCTGGGCATGGAGAATTCAGGGGCACCCCAAACCCCTCCCTGGCCTCACTGACATCTCAGCCTGGCAGTGAGAAAACAGGCACCTGGGGTACAGGGTGGCTCAAGCCCACATCTGCCAGCTCCCGTAGCACCTGCTGTGCACCCGTGAGACCTGCACCAGAAGCTGGGCACAGGCAGAGGGCAATGCCACCTGCCCCTGCCCTCACAGGCTCTTGCCTGGCTACAGAGTGCAGATACCATCTCGTCAGGAAATAGTCATTTGACAGATATTTATTGAGCGACTTACTGTGTGCTGGGCTCTGTTCTAGAGCTGGGTATTCAGTCGTGAAAAGAGATAAAATCTTGCCCTCGTGGATCTTCTATTTTCATGTATAAACATAATAAATAGGTTAAAAAAGAAAAATAGAAGGTGCTAAGTGCTGTGGAAACATAGAGATAGATAAGGAAGTTCGGGAGTAGTGGCGAGGGGCAGGTGGTAAAGGTGGTCAGGCCTCATGAAGGTGACATTTGAGCAAAGATTTAAGGAGGCACATGAGTGAGCCGTGGAGCTGTCTTCAAGAAGAGCGTTCCAGATAGGAAGACAGCCAGTGCAAGGCCCCAAGGCAGGAGTTCCCTGGGGTCTTCAGGTATGCTCCAGTGTGGTTAGAACAGAGTGGAGTGGAACTGGACGAGGAGAAGGGGACAGGTCAGAGAGGTATTGGGGCCCAGACCATGGGGGGACTTGTGGGCCACTGTGAGGGCTTTGGCTTTTAATTTCTGTGCATCCCTTTTACTCAGGGTTTGAGACATGGGCCCCTGACTGCTGTGCCAGGAGTGCACAGTGGGGAGTCAGCCAGGGAAACCTAGAAGAGGCTGTGCCAGAGGCCAGGAAGAGTGGTAGCAATGGGGGAAGCCAGCTTGAGGGTATGCTCTTGAGATAGAGCTGAGGGGATTTCCTGCTGGGTTGGATATAGGGTATGAAAGAGAGGTGTCAGGGATCACACAGAGGTTTATGGCTGGTGCGGCTAGAAGGATGCAATTTCCTCAAGCTGAGATGGGAAGGCTGTCGGCAGAGTAGGTTTTATAAGAAATATAAAAAATGGCCGGGCATGGAGGCTCACACCCATAATCCCAGCCCTTTGGGAGGCTGAGGCAGGCAGATCACAAGGTCAGGAGATCGAGACCATCCTGGCTAACGTGGTGAAACTCCGTCTTTACTAAAGTACAAAAAATTAGCTGGCATTTACTAAAATACAAAAAATTAGCTTAGCAGACACCTGTAATCCCACCTACTCGGGAGGTTGAGGCAGAAGAATCACTTGAACCTGGGAGGCAGAGGTTGTGGTAAGCTGAGATTGCGCCACTGCACTCTAGCCTGGTGACAGAGTGAGACTCCGTCTCAAAAACAAACAAACAAAAGAAATATAAAAATTTCAGATCACTGTTCAGGGCGTGAGAGGAAGGAAGGGAACCCATGGAGTGACTGAAGCATCAGAGGAAGCTTCTAGAGGTGGGTTTGGGGGCACCAGGCAGGACCTGCCAGGACAGGGAGGGCTACAGGGGCAAGAGTTGGGTTCATGCTGGGAAGAAATGTACATTAGGTATGCAGAGAGGCAGCAGAGGGTTGGCTTCTGAGCAGAGAACTGACTTCCCCAGTGGGTAGCCTCGTCTGCCTCCCCCTCAGCCCTGGGCATCCTGGGCAGCTGGTACAATTGAGCAAACGCTCACAGATCCCTTCTGTGAGTCGGGCCCTGTGCTGCCGCTGTCTCTCCCCATCGGAGGGTTGGGCAAATGAGTACTGTAAGAGGGTTCAGGGTGGTGGTGGATGGGTAGTCAGGACTGACAAGGTGGGCTTTGGAGCTAAAGAGTGCTTACCCCTGCATGGGTAGAGCTGGGCTGCATGCGTGTGTGTGCATGTGTGTGCGTGCGCGTGCACATGTGCATAGCTGGGAATTCCAGGACAAGGGCACCATGGGGTCAGGGGGTAGAAAATGTTGGGGTATTGCTGCTAGAGACCTGCCTACTGATTCGTAGGGTTGAGAGTTCTGGAAGGCTAGGTAAGGCCAACCACAGAAGGCTTTAGCTGCCACTCTAAGACTTCTGGGCTTGATTCTGTGGGCAATGGGGAGCCATTGAAGATTCTAGGCCTGGCTTCATGGCTGTCCTAGCTCATATGCCTGGACTGGGATTACACCTTCATGATGGGGCAAAGTAGAATCGCAGCCACCTTGCCTGCCTGCTCACCAAGCAGGTGTGGCACCACCAGGCCAGCGCTGACAAGTTAATTTCCTGATTATGAGCTAATCATTTCCTAGGGAATAAGGCGGCCAGCTCCGGCCCTGGAGGCCTCTCTGGCTCATCGTTATTCAAGGGCCTGCTCTGCAGCGCCTTCTGCTTCTCCTCCACCTAGGGGCTCCTCTGGAGTCTGGCTGCGCTAGCCAAAACATCCCGCTCAGCATATATTTCACAAGCAACTGACCGGTTCCTGCTGGACTTTGTTTATCCTCCACCTCAGGGCTCAAGAGATGAGGGCTTTTTTGCGTTCCACTTTCCATCCTCTGCCCCCATAAGCAGAGACTTGAAGAGGAAAGATTTCAGAGACAAGGTTTACTGAACCCACAAAAAAGGGGAAGCCAAGAGGGAAACAGGTGAGGTGTGGGCGAGCGATGGGAACGCAGCCACAGGGCCCTCCGCGCTGGGCAGCTTCCAGGAACCGCTGGGCAGGAGGGAACAGATTTCTAATGAAGCAGGAAGGATTTAGGTCAGACGGTGGGAGAATTTCCTGACTGCTAAAGTATCGTCTGTAAGGGTTGTGAGAGGTCTCGGGCTCTTGCCCAAGGCTGGGAATGAACTGAATGGCTCCTAAAAAGTATTTTAATCTCCAAGTGTTTATCGATCCATCCAACCTGTGTTGAAGGGCCAGCTAGTTCAGTCTCCCTCATCATCCAGTTGGGGAAAGTGAGCCTCAGAAAGGTGACTGGGGAGACTGGACAAGATGGTGACCTCACCTGTGGAGCCTCACCACTGAGAAGGCCCCAGCTGCATCCCACCAGGGAAGGGGCAGATGATCATCATCCTTCCATTCCTGAGGGCTGGCACGGGAGCCGTCAGCAGCTCCAGACCCAGCTTGAGCAGGAGGACTGACTGGACAGGGTGGGCTTGTCCCAAGCACACAGGCCCCAAGAGTCAGTGTGACAGGTTCCTCCTGCTGTGCCCCTGCCTGCTGCCACAGAGGAAGCTCCAAGGACAGAGCTAGGATACAGAACATTGGTTCTATCTTCTCAGCTCTGTGTCTTCACTGCCTTGGAGGGTTGAATGGGGCTGCTATAGCTGAAAGGCTTATCCCACACCAGTGGTTGGCTGTCTCCCTGTGGAATGGCCCTGGGGTCCTGTCCCCTCTCACCCAGCTCCGCCCCAGACGAGCAGTCTGGCTTTGGCCATCTCTAGGGTCTTCACCACCCCATGATTCAGCATCCCCGCCATCCTGGCCCAGGCTCTGTGCAGCCTGCATCTGAGGAAGAGCACCCACAGAGGCCAGCAAAGGGCCTCAAGCCCCAAGTCAGGTGGAGGACAATTAGAAGTGGAAGGACGGAGGCTGAGAAGCCTGAAGTGGGGCTGGGAAAGCCCAAGGCCACACAGAAGGCCTATGACAGAGAAGGGTAAGAACTCAGGCTCCTGTCTCCCTCCTGGGAGCAAGAAATTGATGGCGGCCAGGGTTTCTTTGGGTAGTCTGGGCAAGCTCACCCACCCAGTCTTTGGTGATGAGACCCACCCCAGCACACCCCCCTCCAGTGGTGCTGGGGGCTTGGGAGAAGACTGAGCAGGGCTGAAGGTGGCCAGGGGAGCTGGATGTGTATCTTCACCAGGTCCAGGAGGGGCATGTACAGCCATTCCTTGTAGCGTTTGTGGAGCGTGGAGTTTGTGGAATGGGGAGCCAGGAGGCCAGCCGGGCGAGGTCACTCATGCCTGTAATCCCAGCACTTTGGGAGGCCAAAGTGGGCAGAAGACTTGAGGTCAGGAGTTTGAGACTAGCCTGGCCAACATGGTGAAACCCTGTCTCCACTAAAAATACAAAAATTAGCCAGGTGTAATGGCACGCACCTATAATCCCAGCTACTAGGGAGGCTGAGGCAGAAGAATTGCTTGAACCCGGGAGGTGGAGGTTGCAGTGAGCTGAGATGGGGCCACTGCCCTCCAGCCTGGGCAACAGAGCCAGACTCTGTCTCAAAATAAATAAATAAAACAGGAGGCCAGCTACAGGGGACTTGGAGGATGCACATTGTGGAATCCTATGTGGCAGTGACAGGCAGTGAACCAGATAGACCTTAAAAGTTTACACAGATTGGGCGTAGTGGCTCCTGTCTGTAACCCCAGCACTTTGGGAGGCTGAGATGGGCAGATCACCTGAGGTTAGGAGTTCAAGACCAGCCTGGCCAACATGGTGAAACCCAGTCTCTATTAAAATACAAAATTAGCCAGGCATGATGCCACACACCCGTGGTCCTAGCCACTCGGGAGGCTGAGGTGGGAGGATTGCTTGAACCCAGCAAGTGGATGTTGCAGTGAGCCCAGATCGCACCACTGCACTTCAGCCTGGGCTGATGGTTCCCCTGTATTTGGAGTAAGCAAAAAGACCTTCACTTGGCTGGGTGCAGTGGTTCATGCCTGCAATCCCAGGACTTTGGGAGGCTGAGGCAGGAGGATCATGAGCCCAGGAGATCGAGGCTGCAGTTAGCCATGTTCACGCCACTGCATTCCAGCCTGGGCAACAGAGCAAGACCTTGTCTCAAAGGAAAAAGAAAAGGTGGAGGTGACATGGGGAGCTAGATGTGTACCTTCACCAGGTCCAGGATCTTCCTTTGAAATGCATACTTTTTGAGGTGAGGGCTGATCACACAGTCTGATAGTGACTGGACTTCACCCAGCATTGGCCACCCTGCCTGGAGGGCCTGTTTTACCCTACAAGCCAGAAATTGCAGACCGGCCTCCCCACTCCCACACCGATCATGTCCACCAGCTTGCAACTCAATCAACCCTTCTTTATCCCCTTCCAACATCACATAATCCCCCCGCCCCAAGCCCTGCAGAGGGGCTGAGAGCCCAAGCCTGCAGGCCTGGTTGCTGACGAAATGTCCTCTGGGAGAGCTGCCCAGAGAGGAAGGCATTGTTCCTTCCTGGAAAAACATACCAGCTGTGGGAGGGGGCCCTGCTGTTCCCTGGGACCTCGGCAAGGATCCTGAGGGTGAAGCGGGGCGGGGTGGGGGGAGGGGGAGGGGAGGTGGGTTGGGGGCCAGCCTGAACTCCTGAGGCTGCTCCTTTCCAGCAGCTTCCCTGAACTGCTGTCTCCTGTGTCACCCCCTACAGCCATGAGGATGTGACAGAGGTGGAGCACAGAGAGGGGGCCGTTGGGGGAGTCACAAGGTGTAAGAAAATTACAAAATAAGGGTAAGAGTGATTCCATTTAAGTTCTAGAAAAGGCATAACTGATCTACAGTGGTTAGAAGCAGGGCAGTGGCTGCCTGGGGTTGCAGAGGCTGGGAAGGGACTTACAGGGAAGGGGCCAGAGGGTGACGGAAACAATCCACAGCTTGATTGTGGAGGAAGCCACATGGCTTTATACATTTGTTAGAACTTACCAAACCGTACACCTAAAATCTGTGCATTTCACTGTGTATAGATTATAACTCAAAAAAGTTTGTTTTTATAAAAAGAGTGACAGGAAGAGTCTTGGAGGGCAAGGAGACCTAGGATCTCCTCCTGGGGTACTCTGGCTCCCTGTGTGACTGTGCACAGATTTATGGACCTCTCTGAGCCTCAGTTTGCTCGGGTGTTTCCAAAGGCATTGTGTGCCCTGGTGTCCCGGGGGGCAGGACATGGAGCACACTTGGGGGTGCCTGGAACAGTCATTAAAGAAGCTCTTTTGACAGAGGCTGAGGGCTTTGGGCCAGCCAGTCACTCCCAAAGCAAAAGTTGCTCCACTGAGGGCGAGGAGGACTCAGGCCCTGCCTGTAGAACGCCACCTGGAGGGGAGGAGACACACGCAGGTTAATATGGTGAAATCTAAGTGTAGATCATCTGTATAGAGGGGGTGTTGAGATAGGAGAAGTGTGTGTAGCCTGAGATGGCGTTGCAATCAGGGGAGACTTTCCACAACAAAAGGCACCTGCCTGGTCCTGAGATTCCTCAATAGGAGGAAGAAGATAGTCATCTGTGGCAAGGCTCAAGGCTCAGATTGTGAACGGCAGCTGCAAACTGTTTGTCCTTAGTCTGTCTTCCAAATCTCCATGTGTAGTACTCTACAAATGCCCCTCCTCCATAACTCTGGCACTTGTAACCCTACCCCACTCAGTTTTAATCATAAAGCCTTGATGGTATCACAGCAATTTTTTTTTCTTTAGCTGAAGAGCTTTAGTTCATCATCAGGGGATAAACAGAAATGACACTGAGATTCAGAATTGCTGATAGGCATCAGACCTCAGTGTGTGACCAGGATCAGGGCTCAGTGTGTGACTGGGATCAGGGCTCAGTGTGTGACCAAGATCCAGGCTTAGTGTGTGAGCAGCATCAGAGCTCAGACTGTGATCAGGAACAGGGCTCAGTGTATGATCAGGGTCAAGGCTCAGGGTTTGCCCAGGGCCAGGGTTCAGTGTGTGACCAAGGTCAGGGCTTAATGTGACCAGGGTCAGAGCTCAGTCTGTGACTAAGGTGAGGGTGCAACTGTGATCAGGCACAGGGCTCAGTATGTGTACATAGTCAGGGCTGGGAGAGGCTAGGAGCAGCACTAGCCTCTTCCTCCCTGCTCCTCTAACTTCCCTGGGTTGCGTAGCCAGCTCATGAAATAGCCTAGAGAGGAAGGCTCAGGCCAGAAAAGCTTTGTGGAGCCATCTGTGCAGTGTTTCTTGAATCTGGGCCTGGGGTGGGGGCAGCAAGCTATCTGATGTAAAATGCTGGGTCCCCTGAGGCTTAACGCCCGGCTACCCCACCCTGTACACAGCTGAGGGAAAGGCACTGGGTGATGGGGATGGGGCCCATCCCTCTCGTCCTCACCCCTCCCCCAGAGGCTTCCAGGGTCCAGAGAGTGAGAACCAGCTCCCAGCTGGCTTGAGGGTCTATGGGTCCCTTGAGAAATGACTGCAAACATTCCTAGGGGCTCAAGTAACAGGGTCTAGGCTGGCCAAGAAGTCCCCCACCAGCCAGGAGCCACCTCATCCTTACCCACCCTTGCACTCCAAGCTTCCTCTTCATTCCAAGTAGGTGACATCACCCTGGCTGCCTGGACCAGGCTCCCCCATGAGGCCCAGGCCCCAGAGAAAGCAAAGCTAGGCTCTGGGAACTCAGGATGGTGTGGGGTGGGGGACATGCAGGCAGACACTTCTGCCAAAGGCTTAGAAGCCAGCCTTCCCCTCCTCGGCCTCATCTTCCAGACCTAAAAGCTGATGAGAGGGTCTTGGCAGCAAGAGGTGGAAAACCCCTCCATGGGACTCAAGTCCTCTCACCTTGCCTGTTCCCACCCTTCCTGAATCCCTCAAGAGCAGAGGACTTCAAAGAAACTAAGAGGAGCTTACAGCCTCATCTTATCACTTACCTGACAGAATCCCTGAGGCCAGAGAGGAGAGGGAATTAGAGGCCCCAAGACCACTCCCGTTTAAGTCAGTGGCTGGGCTGGGATAGAGCTCAGGGCTCTGGAGTCCCCGCTGCCCACACCAGCCCCAGCCCACACCTGCCCTAGCCTGCACCCCGCACCTGCCCCAGCCTGCACCCCATCACCGCAACATTAGGGTCATTCCTTCATTCCAATGCAGGATGGAGTCTGGACACCTAAGTCTGGTTTCTGCTTATTCCTAATAACTCTTGCTCAACCTAATGCATGCCCAGGGAGGAAGGTGGAAGGGGCAGGAACAGGATGCAGAGGCCCCGGCCTCTGTGACATCCTGGGGAACAGGGGACCACAGGGACTGGGGCAGCCTCCAGACTTCCCCTGGGCGCTTGAACCTGGGCCTTGCAGGGGAGGGAGCCAGGACCTCCCTCAGGTTGGTGGCAGGAGGTTGCAGACAGGGGAGGGTGTGGTCGAGTCTAGGGGGCTCATGGCAGGAAGTGGTGGCAGGTGATGGGGGGTATAGGGAGGAGTGGCTGTGCCAGGCAGGAAGGAATCCTGAGAAGGTCGGGCTGGGCACACAGGCTGAGAATCCTGCCCTGTCAGCAGCCTGCTCTGGGGAAGTGTTTTGCTTCTAGCCCATCCCTTCCTGCCCACCCAGACCTCCTGCCAGCCGGCATCCACCTGGCTCTGCCCATGAGCCTTCAGGGACACACTCCAGGCCAGAAGCCTAGGGCTCTTTTGGTGGTTCACAAAGAATGCTGACTACAGGGATGAGAGGAATGGATGGTGTCTGGGGCCTGGTGTCCAGAGGCCTGAGGAGTAAGGACTTGAGGGAGTGCCTCTGTCAGGAAATTACATGGTTCACTCAGTCATGCCTCCAGGCCTTTGTTCATGCTGTTCCCCTGCAGAGGACACCCGTTCCTGCTCTCTGGTTCTCTCAATCCCACCCTGTCTCCCAGATCTTGTTCATGTGCCAGCTTTTCCAGGAGGTCTCAGTAGCTCCCACACCACAGAGCTCAAGATGCAAGCTCTTGCTGCCTCACTTCCCTGACCCCACACCTGAGCCCAAGACCCAGCGCCCAAGTAGAATGGCAAAGGGTTTTGGGTTATGGGAGGATGTTTAGGGTGGGAGGAGGTCTCTGGGCATTAGCAGTGGCCAACCTGACGCTCTCAATGTCATGCTCTTCCTCCCCCCACCCACTGCCCACTCCAGGTCTCCCCGACTTGGTCCCAGACCCCAACTATGTGCAAGCATCCACTTACGTGCAGAGAGCCCACCTGTACTCCTTGCGCTGTGCTGCGGAGGAGAAGTGTCTGGCCAGGTAAGGAGCTGAGGCAGAAGTGGAGAGTGTTGGGGGAGTCCCCGGCAGACACCCACAACCCAGCCTAGCTGTGGCTGCCAGCTAGGCTGTCTGCAAGCTGATGACCCTGGCCAAGTGCCTGAGCCTCCTAGGACCCTGACCTCTTCATGTGTGAGCCTTGCCTGCCCCAAGGGAGTCAGGAGGGGAGGGGAGCAAGTGGCAGTCCAGCATTTCTGTATACTGTTCCTCACTCTACAAGGAACTTCACTTTTACTGTGGTTCTTCCTCTTCACATGAGCCCTGAAGGAATGGGTTGACCCCTCAGGAAACTGAGGAGCAATGAAAGGAACCCAGACCTCTCGGATCTGAGCTGCTTAATAAGAAGGTTCCTCTTGGGAGGCCAGGCTTCCAGTGCTCATACAGGGACCCAGGGAAGTCCTATAGGGTGGACGTAACTGCAGGGTAGAGGCCAGGACTATGGAGCCATGTCCACAGAGGACAGTTGTGGCTTTGGCTGGCCCAGGCTGCCTCTGTCTGGTCACGGCAGGGGCAGTGAGCACGGGGGACAAGGAAGCTTCAGTTAGATGTTGCACTGGAAAGAGGAGAAGATCAGTTTCCATGAACCCGGGAGGTGAGCACAGCTGACTTGCCATTATTCATGGGTGATCCTGCCTCTGGCAGTGTTTGCTTCTAATTTATTAGCAGTTCATATTCTGCTGAAATATAGGTGCTTTGGGGATACATCCCTGGGCTAAAATAATCAGTTAAGATTATGTTATCTGCTTCTTTTGTTAATATCCCTCTATGTTGAAAGCACCTCTTTTTCTTAGTTACCTGCTTTTTGGACATTTGAACTCTGTTTAGTTTGACTTTTTACTATCTAGGAAACTCTTCGGAATCTCCACATTTTCTCGCTTCGAGAACTTCTAGCTCACGAGTTCACTGCCATTATAAGTAGCTGACCATAAACTCTTATCTGTCTGCAACAAGATAAAAAGCTTGCACCAGAATGTAACTCAACTCACTCTTTCACTGAGAAAGTCTTGCTTTAAAAAAAAAAAAAGTGTCTGCTGAACTAAGCAGAGTGATCAGTAATGTCATCAGTGTACATTCTGGTGCAAGCTCCCGATCCCATCCCAGACTGGCATCAGTGTTGGACCTGCCCCTGGTCCAGGGACCACCACTCAGCCAGCCTGTCCAGGTAGGTCTTCTCTTGTTTCATTTGCCCTAGGGAAAAGAGCGTAATGGTCCTCCTGGAGTTCCTCCGGCAATGAGGAACTTAGAGCCTCCATGGCAGCCCTTCCAGTCCTGAGAGAATTAACTCAAAGCTAAACTATTAATATCACTGCTTCTTTGTGGAGGATCCCGAGTGCCCGGACCTGCGCTCACAGCTAGGGAGAGGAGGCAGCCTGTCCTCTGTCCTGGAGGGTCTCGTGGTACACCTGGAGAGAGCAGCCCTCACCCGTACCCCAGTGACAGAACCGAGACATGAGTGGGACAAGAGCCAGAAGGAGTGGTTCACAGGCCAGTGCTACTGGAGGTCGGAGGAGGGAGGGGTCAGCAAGGGCCAAGGCCTCCGAGGAGGTGGGCACAGGAGTACAGACCTGGAGAACCCTGCAGAACTGGAGCCCTGGGGCGGGAGGGCCCTCTGAGATCATTTCAAGTACTGGCCGCGGGCTAGTGCCAGTTCACATGCTGCAGGCAGAACCCAGAGAAGGATGGGACCGGTTCCAAGTCTCACCGCCAGTTTGTGGCCAAGCTGGGCCTAGAACTTAGACCCTTATGGTTTCCCACGGTGTGCTGAGCTGAACAGAAGGGCAGGATTTAACTGAACAGAGGGAAGGAGGATGTTTTGTTTCAACCCAGACATAGACAGATTCCAAGCCTCCCCCAGACAAGGCTGAGGGCCTTTCATCCTGGCAGACAGTCTGAGCCGCCTGTTGTCCAGACGTTCTCTCAAAGAGAGTGCTAATCCCTACCACTGGCCACCGCTCCTCTCTGGCTGTAGGAACGGACCTCAATGAGTGCCAGGGAAGAGCCCCTGAGGCCAGCAGAGTTAGCTGTCAGCTGTCAGCTGAAGAGGGGAGGGGTCTTCAGCCACCCCTTCCTGCTCCTACCATACACATGTGTCCGTGTGTGTGTATGTGTGCGCGTGTCTCCCCTCAGTGCAGCCCCTCGCTCCTCTCTCTGCCCTTTTCCTTTTGTGGCAAGGCCTGCCTCATTTGGAAATCTGGAGTCAGCAGGTGAATTGGGAGCAGGCGATTCATACCAGACCCAGGCTCCCTGAATGGAAAAGGGCAGGTGGCCAGCCAGAAGCCATGCAATCAGGGAGAGGTGGCCCGGTCATACCCAACCCAGTGCAAGATGCAGGTGGTATCGGACTGTGCCGCAGTCACAGGCAGTCCTAATCCTCTAAGTGGAGCAGTCGGGAGACTTCCTGGAGGCGGGGACTTTGAGTTGACTCTAGGAGGCTGGGTGAGCTTTGGAATTCTGGGTCAAGCAAAAAGCATGGGCAAAAGTATGGGTGAGGGAAAAAGTTCAGCCTGTTTGGAAAATAGGCTTTGAAGCAGGAACCCAGGGTATGTGGGGGAGTGGAAGAGCAGATGGGACTAGAAGAGTAAAGAGGCTTTGACCAGAGGATCTCAAGCCTGTTTTTCAGGCCCACACCCAAGGCATGGCATACTTTGGTCAACAATTAGGGCTCTGTCTGGAGGAGGGAAGACTTATCAGAAGCTCTTGGATAGGACTTTTTTTTCTGTTTCTTTTAGAATGGGGGTCTCACCGTTGCCCAGAGTGCAACAGCACAGTCACAGCTCACTGCAGCCTCGAACTCCTGGGCTCAAGGGATCATCAGCCTCCCAGTAGCTGGGACTACAGGCATAAGCCACCTTACCCAGCTAATTTTTTCGTTTTTTAAAATTTCCTTGATTAAATTAATTTTTTATTTGTAATTTCTCACTATGTTGCCCAGGCTCAGGCTGGTCTCAAACTATTGGCCTCAAGTGATCCTCCTGCCTAGACCTCCCAAAGCTCTGTAATTACAGGCATGAGCCAAAGTGCCTGCCTCCCCAACCCCCCAGGTAGGGCTGTTTTTAAGAAGTTTCTACAGGCTCCTGCACCCAGGGGCTGACCCAAGCTGAGTCACCTGCAGGTATCAGGGACACTGCCATGCCTGGTACCACTTTAGAAAGATGCTGTTGGCAGCTGCCAGCCACATGGTGGAGGCCAGAAAGGAAGGGACAGCCAGAATTTCGCAGGGTCAGAAGACAGAGGAAGAGGCCTGGGGCTCTGCCACAGTTTGAGGAGTCAGAGGAAAAGATCTTCAGGGACAAGGGGTGGGGATGCTGGACCAGTGGCCAAGGGCTGGGGGTGGGGCTGAGGGGGCCCATGCTGGGTTCTGGTGTCACTGTGTCCCAACCCCCCTCTTCACTCCCCCACCCCGTCCCTGCAGCACAGCCTATGCACCTGAGGCCACCGACTACGATGTGCGGGTGCTGCTGCGCTTCCCCCAGCGCGTGAAGAACCAGGGCACGGCGGACTTCCTCCCCAACCGGCCACGGCACACCTGGGAGTGGCACAGTTGCCACCAGTGAGTGTGGAGGGGCTTGGCTGTCCTCTTCCCCTTCTCCTCCGGGCCAGGGACCTTTCCCCTCCCACCACGCATACTCTGGGAGACGCAGATCCTGGATTAGAGGGCCCGGGGAGGTGTTAGCTGCTAGCTCTTGCTACTGGGACAAGAGTTTTTCAGAGAAGCCTTAGCCAAAGCTAGGCTGGAAGATGGATATAGGAGGATTGGCCTTGATAAAGGATGGACATGTCTAGAATGCAGGGCATCGCCCGGTGAGGCCAGTACAGGTGGGAGCCCAAAAAGGAAGTAAGGAGTCCAGAGGAGGCGCTGTCCTGGAGCAACCCAGCTAGGTGGGGAGCACAGAGGGGCCACCCTGCAGGACTCAGGGGACAGAAGAGCCCAGACCGTCAAGAGGCTGCGTCACAACAGGGTCACCTTGAGCCCTTCTCAGGATGGGGACAGGATGAGAGGCCCAGGGAAGACTAGGCCCTCTTCTCTCTCCTCCTCTCCTCTGCCCCTAGACATTACCACAGCATGGACGAGTTCAGCCACTATGACTTACTGGATGCAGCCACAGGCAAGAAGGTGGCCGAGGGCCACAAGGCCAGTTTCTGCCTGGAGGACAGCACCTGTGACTTCGGCAACCTCAAGCGCTACGCGTGCACCTCTCACACCCAGGTTTGGCTGGAGAGACAGGGTTTCGGGCACAGGAGGATGAGGAGTGGGGAGGCAAACAGCAAGACCCGCTGAGGCCTGCTGGGGAGCGGCTAGTGCCAAGGCTTCTGGCCACTCAGCTCTGCTCACAATGAGGGTCTTCTGACCAGTGCTCAGGCCCCACAGTGCCCTTCAGGGACTGTTCCCTCCCTGCCTGAGCCCCTTCCCATGTTATTCCCAGGCGATCTGCTCATGGAGAGAAGGACACATTGCAATAAAGTCTGGAGAGCAACACACCCCATTGGCCTATTCACCCACACATGTCCCTCTTTCCATCAGCCAGTCTAAACATCCACACACTGTCCATCTGTCCTGTCTGTTTATCATTCTGCCATCCATCTCGCCCAAGCATCCCTGCACCTCCATCTCATCCCTCCCACCTGGCGATTAGATATCGCTGTTTCTCCTCTGGTCCATCTAGACAGTGGCTCTAGGAAGGAGTGGACACACCTGGGCCAGGGTCAGGGGAGAAACCCAGGGGAAGGTGGCCCGAAACTCCTAAAAGTCTGCATAGGGTGGCTCTGGGGAACTAGCAGCATCGCAGCCTCTCCTGTCCCTTTCCCAGGGCCTGAGCCCAGGCTGCTATGACACCTACAATGCAGACATCGACTGCCAGTGGATTGACATCACCGATGTGCAGCCTGGGAACTACATCCTCAAGGTGGGCCTCTGGGTCTGGGGCTTTCCCTCCAACCTGATGTTCACGTCCAGTGTCCTCCCATTCCTGAAAGAAGCGTCAGCCTCTGGGCCTGTTCCCTTCTCCCCAGCTACTGAGCAGAGGCAGCATCCGAGGCATCCCTCGAGGTTTAGGCTTCCCAGGTAATGGCTTAGGTCTCAGGCTGACATAGCCTCTCTTTCCATGAAGAACCCAAGGGAGCTTTGCCACAGCTGTGGCAGTGCTAGAGGCAGTGTCTCCCTAAGTGACAGAGGACCAGAGAGAACAAGGAAGACTTGGAGAGCCATGTGGTCCGTCTTCCTGCCTTCGGACAGGGCAGACTGTGTCATTTGGGAGACAGATGAGAGGCCCTCAGCTCCTCCCAGGGACCCCTGCAAAGCCAAGGGCTCCTGTGACCAAGACCCTTTTAGCCTGAACCCCTCCTGCTCTAGTGGACAGTCACACCGTCACCTCTTGCCTTGGTTGGGGGGAAAGCAGAAAAGCATGTTAACAACACACAGCCAGCCTTGGTGTATCTGTGTAAGCCAGGCTGTCCTGGGCTCACCTGGGGAAGCCATGTCTTGGCCTCCTCCACACAGGTATAAAATGAGTGGGGATCACTCCACCAGTTCTGGACCCACTCAGAAGCAGAAGAGCAGCTCAGTGAAGGAAGATCAGTGAAGCCAGTTTGCAGGCAGAGGCCTTCCCTGCAGACAGTCGGCGGGTGGAGAGATGCATTCAGCAGCGATTCTCTGCGGTTTCTTCCTGAGTGCTCCTCAGCAGTCTCCAGGCTTGCTTCCCCAGGGCCTGGGATTGTCCAGTATATTTGTTCTTTTCCTCATTCATCCGCTCATCAAACATGTAGGAAGTCCCCTCTCAGTTCTAGGCACTGGACACACAAACCTCATAAGCAACACAGTTCACAGTCCCTGCCCTTTGGGAGTGCGCCAGGATTTGAAAGTCGCATCCCTGCATCTGTTCTTAAATGTTCTGCAAATAAAGCTGGCCCTACCCCAGTTAATCCAACATTTAAAAGTATTGTATCCCAACAGCTCCTTTTCAGACAAAAGGCACGGCTCATACTTGGCCTATCGTCTCGGTGAATGTTAGGCACCCTGGGCTCCGGAGCAGCGGACCTGACAGGCCCTCAATGGGTCACCTAGACAGGGATGCATAGTGAACAACTTTGAGCCTCGGAGTCGGGGAAGCCAGGTGTTGAATCCCTGCTCAGCTCCTCATGACTGCATTCCCTGGGGCAGGATCTAACCTCTCTGGCCCCAAATGCCCCATGCAGCTCTCACCTGGCACAGGCTGTAGCTCTGGGGAAACATCCCATCTCCTGATAAGGGGGACCAAATGGACTACCAGCTGCCTCTTCGCTCCCCTCTGTGTCTCTCTAGCAGTGTGTCTTTGTCTCCATGTCTCCTGGCCTCGCAGGGTCTCTCTCCATCTCCCTGTCTCCCTGCCTCTGTCACCTCTGTGTCTGTCTGTCTGCCTCTTCACCACCTTCTCTGGTGAGTAGGTGAGGCACAGCCCCCCTGACCAGACTCCCTTTCTCTCTATTTCCCTTCTTCCTCAGGTGCACGTGAACCCAAAATATATTGTTTTGGAGTCTGACTTCACCAACAACGTGGTGAGATGCAACATTCACTACACAGGCCGTTACGTTTCTGCAACAAACTGCAAAATTGTCCAGTAAGTGCTTGCCCAGCACCCTTCCTGGCCCTGTCCCTTTCCTGCCTGGGGAGCAGGCAAGGCCACCTGAAGTACCTGAGATACCTGCACTTTAGGTCACCCTGATGGCCGAACACAGCTGCAGCGGGGCCCAGTAGAAAGAGCCTTGTCCGTGCCGACCACAAGCTGAGTGTTCTCGGTGGGGCTCAGGCTGTAGGCTGTTGATCTGCGGCCGCCTCCTGTGGCTCCCTGAGATGTCCCCAGTGAAAACCAGCAGAAGGCAGAGCCGTTTGGTGTAAGGGCATGAGCTCCACAGTCCCAGTTCCAAAGCTTCCTCGCTCTGTGACGTTGGGTGACTCACTGCACTTCCCTGAGCTCCTTTTCTCAACTATAGAATAGGGATTTCCACACAGGCTGGGGATGAGGATCTACGGGCCTGATGTCTGCATGTTCAGCAGCCCAGCACACAGTGGCACACAGTCAACAGCAGCTGTGATCATTAGTGTCCTTACCAAGTGGATTGGATTAAACAATCACAGATTAGAAGTGATGCTGGTTAAAAGCAGCCATCTTCAATCTCTAGGCCACCCCCTTGTTGTAGAAGAAGTCCATAAAACCTGGACTTGGGATTTTGGCAAATGGCTGCCGGGCAGGGTCCTCAGTCTTTCTCCTGATGCCCCACGTGAAGTACTTTGCAGATGGACCTCCTGCTTAGAAGCTCACAAGGAAACCCCACCACATTCCATGTGAATTTAAAATGTTTAATCAGATCAAAGCAACTCTTTTCTATATATAAAAAAAAAAGGCAGTCCTAGAGCTTTCAGCTTTAGTTCATCAACTGAGAGGAAAGTGGTCGAGATCCCAAGGCCCAGAGAGGCATCTTTCCCTAAATGTGGATGCTTATTAATGGATGGCAGGTATGAGAGATTAAGCCTGTGACTGTGGTCAGGGTACAGTGTATGGCCAGGGTCAGGGCTCAGTCTATGACAAGGGTCAGGGCTCAGTATATGGTGGCCAGGGGCAGGGCCCACCATGTGGTCAGGCTCAGGGCACAGTCTGTGACCAGGCTCAGGGCTCGGTCTGTGGTCAGGCTCAGGGCTCGGTTTATGGTCAGCCTCAGGGCTCAGTGTGTGTCCAGGGTCAGGGCTCAGTCTGTGACCAGGCTTAGGGCTCAGTCTATGGTCAGGCTCATGGCTCAGTCTGGGGCCAGGCTCAGAGCTCAATCTGTGTCCAGGGTCAGGGCTCAGTGTGTGTCCAGGATCAGGGCTCAGTCTGTGTCTAGGCTCAGAGCTCAATCTGTGTCCAAGGTCAGGGCCCAGTCTGTGTCCAGGGTCAGGGCCCAGTGTGTGTCCAGGGTCAGGGCCCAGTGTGTGTCCAGGGTCAGGGCTCAATCTGTGTCCAGGGTCAGGGCTCAATCTGTGTCCAGGGTCAGGGCTCAGTCTGTGTCCAGGGTCAGGGCCCAGTGTGTGTCTAGGGTCAGGGTTCAGTCTGTGTCCAGGGTCAGGGCTCAGTGTGTGTCCAGGGTCAGGGCTCAGTGTGTGTCCAGGGTCAGGGCTCAGTCTGTGTCCAGGGTCAGGGCTCAATCTGTGTCCAGGGTCAGGGCCCAGTGTGTGTCCAGGGTCAGGGTTCAGTCTGTGTCCAGGATCAGGGCACAGTCTGTGAGCAGGGTCAGGGCTGTCTGTTACCAGGGCCAGGCTCATTTAGAGACAGGCCCCTCACACTTGTCTGCTATTACTAACGGGACTGTTCACAGCATGCTGCCATCACATCATGAATATTAAAAATGGGAACAGCAGCCTCTAGTTCAGTGCAGAGATTAGGTTCCTCATGAGTAGAAAGAGGTCAGAATTCCCCAGGGCACACAGCGGTTTGAAAGGACAGACCCCTGTCCCATCACTGGCAGTTTGGCTCTTTAGCAGGCCTGGGTTCCCAGCACATTCCTGCTCCTCAGGGCCTGTCTTAGCCATTCAATCACCTAAGTGGTAGAAACCATTCTAGGGAAGGAGGAGAAAGGAAGAATGGGGTACCCAGGGAACAAAAGAGGCTGCGGGGGGCTCAGGGAGGCAGGGAGTCCCACCTGCTGCTGGGAAAGGGGTATGGGAACAGAAACAGCGTCCCTTGTCCCAGGCGCCCGGAGCTGCCAGGAGGGCTCTCAGCAGGGCAGTTGGAGAAGCAGCCTGCGAGACCCTCCCAGCTCCCCGGGGGCCTATGGGCCGCAGGGGAGGCCAAAGTCCTTCCTTCCAAGAGCTCTTTACATAAGTGCTTGGAAAGGCCGGGTCTTATTAGAGCGTCTCCGTCTCTGTGACCCTGACCGCAGGCAGGCGGCTAGGCCAGCGTGCACAGGAAGCTGGACAGAGCGTTCCCAGAAAGGCCACGGGACTGACGCCTGTGGGTTTCCATCGTGTTTCTGGAGGAAAAGGGAGGCTTAAAAAAAAAGTACTGAGTTAGAAAAAACAAGAAAATATTTCCAGACAGTAGCAGCTCTGCTAATGGCCTAGAAAACAAGCTGGGACTAGGGCATGAGGAGGGAACGTGCTGAGACTGTGCCCTGGGTGGGTGGGAGTTTGTCAAACCCCTCCTTTTGGACCTGGGCTGAGGGAGTCGGCCCTTTCTCTTGAGGGAAATGGATCTGGGCTGTGGGAGGGAAGCGCTGGCTGAGGAGGCCCCGGGGGCGCTACCTTACAGCCCCACTCTGACCCACTGTCTTTCCTTCCTCAGATCCTGATCTCCAGGAGGGACAGATGGCCAATCTCTCCCCTTCCAAAGCAGGCCCTGCTCCCGCAGCAGCCTCCCGCCCGCTGAGGGGCCCAGCCCCCAACCCACAGGCAGGGGCATCCCTCCCTGCCGGCCTCAGGGAGCGAACGTGGATGGAAACCACAGGGATTCCGGATGCCAGACCCCACTTTATACTTCACTTTTCTCTGCCGCGTTGTTTTGTTGGTGGTTTTTATTTTTTATATGTTGGCCATACCACAGAGCTAGATTGCCCAGGTCCGGGCTGAATAAAACAAGGTTTTTCTACTCTGTGGCTCTGCATGTGGCCTGCTGGCTGGCCAGCCACGGCTAGTTTGGGCTTGGGGGATGTCCTTGGGCGTCATCCTTCCCCTCGCCTGATGTGGAAAGGGCAGCCACCACCCGGTCAGGACCGCAGCGACCTTGAGGGCCCCGAGCCCATCGTGGAAACCCTCTGGGGTGGAGTCCTCGGCCAAGCCCGATATATGGGAAGAGGACCACATCCGGCGAGGGGAGGGCCCAGCAGTGGGGTGGGCACTGCCAGCCTGCTCTCCCTGCTCGGCCCCTGCTTCTGTCTGGTCTCCTTTGCCCTCTGCCACTCCTTCTCAGCCTTCAGCCTCAACTCGCACTGCCCCTACCCCAGCCCTCTCACACTGTTTGCTCTCCGCCAGCCACCCACAATTGTAAGTTCCCCTTACAATTGCAGGCTCCGGAATTCAGTCTCTCGAAGGCCAGGCGCTGTGCTGGGCGCACACAGGAGCATTGCAGTTCCTGCTCTTAGGGAGCGCGCGGTGCCCAGTGAGGCTGAACTTAGGGGCAGCTGGGAGCCTTCACATGGGAGAGGGCCTCCTTCCAGGCAGGGAGGAGAGATGAGGATTCTTGGCAGAGAGAGAGCCTTGAGCAGAGGCCATGGGGGTGGGCCTGCAGGCCGACAGGGTGTGAGTGGGAGATGGAGGGAGGCCCCGTGGCCCTGCAGCCCCCATCCCCTGCCCTGGCTGTGGCATCCCAGAGGTCCTGGACACTGAGATGGAACAGGAAGAAGCGAGAGGGTGCTGCCTCTCCACCTCCCCATACCAGCGAGCCCTCAAAATGCCTTCGGACCCAGCTGCCTCCCTGTGGGAGCAGCACCAGTGAGAAAGGGAAAGAGACATTGTCCAAGTGCCAGGGCTCTGAGTTCCAGGCCAGTCCTCCCGCTCACTGGCTGTGTGACTGTGGGCAAGTCAGACTTCACCTCTGGGCCTCAGTTTCCCCATGAGTTAGATGGAAATGCCTTCCTGCTCAGCTCCCACACTGACACAGAGAGTTGATGAGCTGCTGCTGCAGTGGGGGTGCCAGGAGAGCTACAGGGTGTTGGCACCCACCCCTCCAGATCTTGGCAGCCCCAGCGCATTTGCAGAGGTCCTCAAGGAGGGGTCACCTGCTTTTGGCTCTGATGGGATCCTTGCCTCAGGGCCCGTGGTAGCAAGGAGGTTTTCTTTTTTTGTTGTTGTTTTTGTTTGTTTGTTCGGTTTTTGTTTTGTTGTTGTTTTGAGACAGAGTTTCACTCTTGTTGCCCAGGCTGGAGGGCAATGGCGCGATCTTGGCTCATATCTCTGCCTCCCGGGTTCAAGTGATTCTCCTTCCTCAGCCTCCTGTGAAGGTGGGATTACAGGCATGCGCCACCATGCCCAGCTAATTTTGTATTTTTAGTAGAGACGGGGTTTCTCATGTTGCTCAGGCTGGTCTCGAACTCCTGACCTCAGGTGATCCGCCCACCTTGGCCTCCTGAAAGGAGGTTTTCTGATGCAGTAGAGGGAGGGCTTCTTGGAGCCATGCTATGCTTCCAGGAGGGGAGCCCTTGGGCCACTCACCAGCCCAGGCAGCAGGGTGGAGCAGGTGTGGCTGCAGCCCTCTCTCGCCCTCCCTCCCCAAGTCTGGCTGGGATTTAACTCTGCTGGTGGGATAGGTGCCACAGCTCTGCCACTCTCCCTCTGGGGCTGGACCAGGAAGACTGAGAGGAATATGGGCACATGCCTGTCATTCTTCCCCAGCCCCTGCCTGTGTGCCTCCAAGATGCCATCCTTATTGCAGCCCCACCTCTCTCCATTCTAGGTGCTCCCTGGGGTGAGCCGGGGAGGGATCAGACAAGGTCAACCAATTCCAGACTGTCAGGAGGCCCCCATGAGGTAGAGGCAAAAGTCCCCAATTCTCAGGTCAGAAAACAGGCCCGTCTGAGACCACAAGCCGGTTCAAGGCAGACACAGTGCTGGAGCTCACGTCTCTAAGCCCTAGGCCAGGGCCGGATGCCAGGTGTGTGCAGTTTTCTGGGGAGATCTGTACCTGCAGATATTCAAGGGGGGCTCTGGCCCTGAACACAGAATTGGGTGGAAGGAGAGAGGAAGGGTGGCTTTTCCAAAAAGAAGTACATCACAAATTGTGGAGAGGTGGGGAGCACACAAGGAGATGCCCAGACACCATGCTCCCACGTGCACACGGACCTTTGGCCTGAAGTTCAGGATCTAGGGGCTGGTGGATGTCCCCAAGCCTGCCTTCAGACTGAGGACACCTGGGCCAGCCCTCACATGCTGGGAGGACTCTGAGATTAGATCTCTGGCGAGGGGCTTTAGACACCTCTTTGGTTCCCAAAAAGCAGAGGAGGCTTTCACCCAAAGGAGACAGAGAGTGACAGAGACAGAGAAGGAGGGAGAGAGAAAAAGAAAGAAGACAGCCACGGTGCACAGGGAGCTAGGCAGCCCTCACCGCTCCCTGGCTGACCTGTTGGGCCCTATCAATGCAGCTTTACAGCACTGCCCAGCAGTGACGGCCCCTTGGGAAGGGAGACGCGGCTGCTCCCACCCCAGGGGACAGGGCCTCCTCAGGTATTTTGACTCCATGTAGAATGGCAGAGTCTCCCTGAGAGCGGGGAGGGAAAAACTGTCGGCAGGCGCTGAGCTGAGGAGGGCGGCTGCGAGAGGAGTGCCCTCCCGATGCGGCTCGGCCTCTTGAGGCCTGTCTGGCTGTCACTGTGGAGGAACAGCCTGCTTGTTCCTTGTTCCTGCTGTCACCTGGCTCAGGCTCCTCCTTAGGTAGAGCTCACCTGGTGCGAAGTGGATCGCCTGGACCCCTCCCCAAGCCAGGCCCAGGGAGGGTTGTGTGAGGCCCACAGGAGTCCAGGTCACAAGACGCAGGGACCCAGGCTCACTGGTCCCCTCACCCTTCCGTCTGCCCCTTCAAGGCCAGCTGAAACCCTGATTTCTCAAAGCCCTCCTTAACCAGCCCCTCTCCTCTTCTTCAACTGGGGTGCACTGTGTGGCCTCACCCAGGACTCTCCCATCTCTACCTTGCCATGGACACACATGGGCATGAGAGGAGGCACCCAGGCCTTGCACGCTGGTAAAAGATTACATAAGTGCCATCTCAGCCAGGTGCAGTGGCTCATGCCTATAACCCCAGCACCTTGGGAAGCTGAGGCGGGCAGATCACTTGAGGTCAGGAGTTCAAGACCAGCCTGACGAACATGGTAAAACCCCATCTCTACTAAAATTACAAAAATAGCTGGGTGTGGTGGTGACCGCCTGTAATCCCAGTTACTTGGGAGGCTGAGGCAGGAGAAGTGCTTGAACCCAGGAGGCAGAGGTTGCAGTGAGACGTGATTGTGCCACTGCACTCCAGCCTGGGCGACAGAGTGAGACTCTGTCTCAAAAAAAAACAGCAACAACAACAACAAAAACCATAGGTACCATCTTCACTCCTGACCAGCACTGCCATCTGGGCTGCACAGGCAGAGAGCGTTGGGCACTGGTGTGCAGGAATCCACCTGAGCTGCAATGGCCTCGAGTCACCTGCCCAGCAGCCCTTCCTGTCCGCTTCTTGCTCAGCTCCAGTACTGGGGAGCTCACTGCTTCTCGAGACCTTTGCTGTTAGAAACACCTTGAGGTGAAACAGAACCCCCGCAATCTTCCCTTGGGCTGGGCCTCAGGGTGTGCTCAGTAAATGACTCAGGTGGGGTGGATGTGACTGGACAGCAGGAAGGACAGAGAGAGCAGAGCCAATGCCTGGCAGGGGACGCAGCTTGGCCCCGCCTCTGTCCTCCAGTGGGCCTCGGTCTCCCCATCTGCCCTGAGGGGGCTGAATGTCTTCCTATTCCTTGCCTGGCAGAGAAGAGGGGGCAGGGAAAGAGAAGAGAGGGAGGGGAGGAAAAGGGAGGTAGAAGGAGGTTGGGTTGCGGGGGTGGTAGGCAAAGTCCAGCCTGGGTGAAGGTGGGCAGGCAGCAGGGGGACTGCCAGGAGAGGGGAGCAGGGAGCCAGCGGGGGCACTGCTGGCTTGGAGGATGCCACAGAGGCCTGAAGTGGGGGTACTGGACCTCAAACCAGGGCTGGCCTGAAACCCTTAGAAGGGCTTGCTGATAGAGACAGAGGTGCCCCGGGCCCTTGGCAGGGTGGGGTGGGCTCTGAAAGCCAGCACGACAGGACCAGCCCAGACCTGACCCTCCATGGCCTACCATCCCAGTCACAGCCTTGACCTTCTCCCTCCCCCTGCACCTCAGATGCCCACGCACCCCTGTGCCCCATGCTGTGCCATCCCACCCAGGGCAGCAGCCCCCTGCAGGGAGGGCCCAGGCCAAAATCCCACCCATCCTGTCTCCTCTCCCTCCACTAGAATCCCACCTGTTTTGAAAAGTTAGCTGGGCCTGTGTTAAGGAAGCACCTGATAACCAGGGTGTGAGTGGTGGCGCCGGCCCTGTGTCCTGTCTCACTTTTAGATGAAGAGCTTGTTCATCCTCAAAGAAATGACTCACTCAGAAGAGAGCCCTTGAATAGACTTCTTGGCCAGAGGTAAAGGGCTAGTAAGGACATTTACAGATTCCTTGAAAACAGAGTTTCCAATGTTTAACCCTGGAGAGAACAGGAGCCCGGGCCCCAACTCCTGACCCTGCCTGAGCCTCCTCTCTGCATTGGAGGCCTCTGAGCCTGGGTCCGCACACCCCACACTGGCCCACAGGCTGTTGCTCCCTTCTGATGTCCGCCGAGGCCACTGGCATTGGCCAGGGCTCCCTCAGCACCTCCTGAGGGGTGTTTCGGCTTTCCTACTTACTCCAGCCTTGTTTAGGGGGCCCACTTCCCAGCTCCCGCCAGGCCTCTCCACCCCTTTGTGGTCAAGGCAAGAGAGACCACGCCCCCTTGGATGTCCAGGCACTGAGTCCCTGCCGGCCACTCATACGGGTGGGCCGTCCCCAGCCGCTCCTCACCACGGCTGCATCTGGGTCCAGACCACACTCACAGCATTGCTGAAAAGCGGCTGCGCACCTCCCCACAACTTCCCCTCGCATCCCCCAGACTGAGTCATGCAGGCAGTGTCCATGGGCAGGCCTGGCCAGAGAGAATGAGAGGCACCGACCACACCCAGAAACCTCACGAAAGCCGGTGCATACGGATCAGGAGAGCAGACAGATGCTGGGACCGAAGGGTGCCTGTGACACCCATCACCCTGAAAGGTTTTCTGAGAAGGATGACAAAGTCCTGAAAAGCTTTAACAACAAAAGTCAACATATGGAAGACAGAGGAAGCAGGTATGGATTCTGGTCTTTTTTTACCCCAATTATATGAAATCGTTTAAAAAAAAATTTTTTTGAAATCACATTTAATATGCGTTGAGCCCCCTGGATACCAGGTGGGAAATTCAAAGCCCTGAATCCTTTACTCCCACCCTAGACATCTTGAAATTCAGAACTTCAGAGAGGAGTCGTGTGGTCTTTAGTCCTCCCGGTCACCGCTCAAGGGCTCATTCACTCTCCCCCAAGGGCGGTGTCTCCACTTCCTGCAAAGCTCAGGCACATGGGCAGCCACCTCCCCAGGGCACTGCCAGGAGGCACTGTCCTCGCTACTAGCGAGCCAGAGCTGCCGCCACCACCAGAGCCACCACCTCCCCAGCCCAGGGAGCTCCCCCAGCCTCTTTCCTCGGTCTGTCTTCACTGCGTCCTAACTGCTCAGTCCTTTCCTCTTCCTCTCTGGGGCAACCTCCCATCATCATTGCCATGTGACTTGGTTCACGGAATCAACTTTGGATTCTGGCCCTTGACATGAGGAATCACAAGTACCTCCTAGGAATGAGAAAGAGGAGAAGACCCAGCAGGGGAATGTCAATATTATCAGAGACACTCACTACCTTCCTCAACACTTAGCCATGGGCCAGGCCCTGTCCCAAATACTCTATAAAGGTTAAGGCTGTTTAATCCTCACAAGGACTCTATGAGGGAGACGCTGTCATTCTCATTTTGCAGATGGACAAGCTGAGGCACAGAGAAGCCAAGTGACCTGCCCCATTTCTGCCAGCTAGGGAATGGGAGAGCCAGAATTCCAATGCAGGCACATTTCTGGAGACAGAGCATGGGTTCCTCCAGGTCCTCAAGGGCATCTGGGACCTGAAGAGAAGCCACAGATCCGTGCTGTGAAACACGGCTAGAGCACTGTTCAAACCGTCATCTCCTGCCTCCGCAAGCCCTCTAGAATCACACGTGATACGTGGAAACCACACCTGGAAAAGATTGGTGAGAAGCAGAATTCCTCTTAGAAGTTGTGTCATTAGTGTAACTCAGTCTTAGATTGTTCTTCATGGGTGAGAGAGAGCGCAAATAAAATAGATAAGCCGGCCGGATGCGGTGGCTAATGCCTGTAATCTCAGCACTTTGGGAGGCCGAGATGGCTGGATCGTCGGAGCCCAGGAGTTCAAGATCAGCCTGGGAAACATGGGGAAACCCTGTCTCTACAAAATATACAAAAATTAGCTGGGCATGGTGGTGTATGCCTATAGTCCCAGCTATTTGGGAGGCTGAGGTGGGAGGATTTCTTCAGCCCGGGAGGTGAGGGTTGCAGTGAGTTGAGGTTGTGCTGCTGTATTCCAGCCTGGGCAACAGAGTAAAGCCCTGTCTCAAGAAAATAAAATAAAATAAACCATCAGCTAGTCAACAAAATATTAATAAAAAATATGGGATTAGAGCCAGCTGCGGTGGCTCACGCCTATAATCCCAGCACTCTGGGAGGCCGAGACGGGTGGATCACGAGGTCAAGAGATTGAGACCCTCCTGGCCAACATGGTGAAACCCCGTCTCTACTAAAATTACAAAAATTAGCTGAGTGTAGTGGCGGATGCCTGTAATCCCAGCTACTCAGGAGGCTGGGGCAGGAGAATCGCTTGAACCCAAGAGGTGGAGGTTGCAGTGAGCTGAGACTGGGCCACTGCACTCCAGCCTGGCAACAAAGCGAGACTCTGTCTCAAAAAAAAAAAAAAAAGGAAAAAAAAGAAAGAAAGAATATATGGGATTAAAAGGGATATGAACACAGCAGCCATGGAGATGACTTTTCAAACTGAAGAAAACTAGTGCATGCTTATAAATTGGAGTGTTCCAAAATTAAATAATAATTTTCTAGGAATGTATTTCTAAATTGCCAAAATTGACGCAAGAATGAAAAGCACAAGACCAATTACCATAGAAGAAAATTTAAAAATTATCATCTCTAAAAAAGACACCAGACCTAGAGACTTTTAGCATGAGTTATTTCAAACTGGAAGAACAGTGAATTTCTATGTTATTTAAACTCTTCCAGAGCATATGGGGAAAATGCTGAATTGATTTTATGCTTCTGAATTGATTTTATGAAGCTAATCCTAACAGCAAACTCTGATAAAAATTGCTATTCTGCACCACCCACCCTCACGCTGATAACCACAGACCAATTTTAATCCTGGCTACAAATACGGAAGTCCTGGATAAAATGCTGCCAGTGGAATCCTGTACCATTGTACCTTCAGATGGAGCCCATATCCGGCATGCTTTCCTCTATGCCAGATGTGTGCTAGGGAAAAACTGGAACTTGATATCCGGGTCCCGGCAATTTGGACACAAATTCACTTCTGTGGTCCTAAGTACCCCTCTCAGGAAGCAGAGAGAGTAAAATGAAGCAGGTGTGCAAAGCTTGCAAACATACAGAAAGGCTACAGCTTGCATTACTGCTGTTGGCTGACAACATGGTTAACCACAATATCCTGCTAGAGGGATTGTTTGTCATTTCTTTTTTTTTTTTTCTTTTATTTTTTTTGAGACACAGTCTCTCTGTATCATCCAGGCTGGAGTGCAGTGGCGCGATCTCGACTCACTGCAACCTCCGCCTCCTGGGTTCAAGTGATTCTCCTGCCTCAGCCTCCTGAGTAGCTGGGACTACAGGAGCCTGCCACCATGCTCAGCTAATTTTTGTATTTTTAGTAGAGACGGGGTTTCACCATGTTGGTCGGGTTGGTCTCAAACTCTGGACCTCAAGTGATCCGCCCACCTCGGCCTCCCAAAGTGGTGGGATTACAGCTGTGAGCCACCATGCCCACCTGTCATTTCTTTTCCTTTTTGAGAAGTTCTTAGTATTTTTTGTGCCGTTTTGTTTTGTTTTTAGGTAGGTGGCTACATTCTTTACCTTTTCCCTGCAGAGTTTAATAACGTGATTGAATAAGCAAGTCCTAACAAATTCCCTCTTTGTGGTATCAACATGCATACCCCCCTAAAACTTGGCAGACAGTGCCTGTGGTGCCCTGGGAAACCGAATCCTGGGCCCAAGGGACAGGATCCAGCTGGTAGTGCACCTGTGCCAGGTGAGAGAAAGGGACCTTGGCCTCTGCTGGAGTCGCAGCAGCCTGGGAGCTTCTCTGCCAAGGAACAGATCATCACTGCATCTGAAGGCCACCCTATTTCAGAGATAGGTGACATCAGAGGCCATCTCATTTCTGATTCAGAGCCATTGCCCCTTCCACTTCTTCACTAAAATTCAGGTATATTAAGAAATATATATATTTTTGAGATGGGGTCTCACTCTGTCACCCAGGCTGGAGTGCAGATCATGGCTCATTGTAGCCTTGAGCTACTTGGTCTCAGGTGATCCTCCCACCTCAGCCTCCTGAGTGGCTGGAACTACAGGCATGTGTCACCATGCCTGGCTAATTTATTTATTTGTTTATTTGTCTGTTCGTATTTTTTTTTTTGTAGAGACAGGGTTTCACCATGTTGCCCAGGCTGTCTCAAACTCCTGAGCTCAAGTGATCCTCCTTCCTCAGCTTCCCAAAGTGCTGGGATTACGGGCATGAGCCACAGTGCTCAGCCAAGAAATAATCAGCAAAATTTACCCTTTTTAGGTGTACAGTTTGATGAATTTTGACAAATACATGCAATGATATAAACACACCCACAATGAAGATGTGGAATACCTCCATCACTCAGGACTTCCCTTGTGCCTCTTTCTGGTCTGTTTTCTACCTCCCGCCCCCAACCCCTGGCAACCACTAAGCTGTTTTCTGTTCCTATAGTATTACCTTTTCCAGAATCTCAACTATATGGAATTATATAGTATGTAGCCTTCTGTATCTAGCTTGCTTCACTTAACATAATGCTTTTTAAATTTTATTTTTATTTTTCATTTTTGAGACAGAGTCTCACTCTGTTGCCCAGGCTGCAGTGCAGTGGCGCAGTCTCAGCTCACTGCAACCTCCATCTCCCGGGCTCAAACGATTCTCCTGCCTCAGCCTCCTGAGTAGCTGGGATTACAGGTGCCCACCAACATGCCCTGCTAATTTCTGCATTTTCAGTAGAGACAGAGTTGCCCCATGTTGGCCAGGCTGGTCTCTCAAGTGGTCCGTCCGCCTCAGCCTCCCAAAATACTGGAATTACAGGTGTGAGCCACTGCACCTGGCCTAATTTTATTTTTAATTTTAAATTAACAAATAACAGTTGTATCTATGGAGTATGAAATGATGTTATGATTTATTAATATGATGTTGAATAATCAAATTGAGCTAATTAACATATCCATCACCTCAAATACTGTTCTTATTTTTTGTAATAAGAACATTTGGGATTTACTCTTTTGACAATTTTGAAATGTACAATACATTATTTAAGATATTTGGCTGAGGGTGGTGGCTCACGCCTGCAATCCCCAGCACTTTGGGAGGCCAAGGCAGGTAGGATCACTTGAGCCCAGGAGTTCAAGACCAACCTGGGCAACATGGTGAAACACTCTCTCTACAAAAAATACAAAAATTAGCCAGGCGGAGTGGCGGGTGCTTGTAGTCCCAGCTACTCAGAAGGCAGGGATGGGAGGATCACCTGAGCCCAGGAGTTCGGGACTGCAGTGAACTGTGGTCCAGCCACTGCACTCCAGCTTGGGTAACAGCGGGAGACCCTGTCTCAAAACAAAAACCAAAAACAAAGTGGCTTTTGTTCTATATGCTCACCAGACGCATTGTATCCTCTTTTTAGAAGCCATTCTAGTAGGCATGCAGTGGCAGTCCTCTATTCATATTCCTGGGGACTGGTTCCAGGACTCCTAAAAATACAAAAATCGGGGGAGGCTCAAGTCCCTGATATAAAATAGGATAGCATTTGCATATAATGCACGCTCATCACACCCTACTTTATCTCTAGATTACTTATGATTCCCAGTATAATTTAAATGCAATGTAAATCGTTGCTATGCTGTATGGTTATTCATATTGTTTTTTATCTTTGTATTGTTATTTTTTTCAAATATTTTTGATCTGTGTGTTCACTGTGCAGCTGGTTGACTCTGTGGATGTGGAACCACATCCGTGGATACTGAGGGCCGACTGTATTTAATTCTGGTTTCAATGTTCATTTCCCTGGTGACTAATAATGCTGAGCATCTGTTCATGTGCTTGTTTGCCAGCGTATCTCTTCTTTGATGAAGTTTCTGTTCAAATCCTTTGCTCATTTTTAATTGGTTTGTTTGTCTTATTATTGGGTTGGAAGAGTTCTTTATCCATTCTAGATACAAGTTCTTTATCAGTTATATGTTTTGCAAATATTTCCTCCCAATCTGTAGTTTGTCTTTAGTACCTTCTAAAGAGCAGAAGCATTTAATTTCAGTAAAAGCCAATTTATCAGTTTTTTTTTCCTATTATGGATTGTGCTTTTTGTCCTATCTAAATCTTAAGTTAAATAATGTCACAAAGATTTTCTGTAAGCACTGCAAAAAAATTGTATCCCCATGAGTTTTGAGGACTAAGCTCTGATTTTTTATCTTGCCCAAATTCCGAAGGAATCTAGGGAGTCATGCCCTACAAACCATACATTCTCATCAGAGGGTTTTAGCTGACCCTATATATTGTGACTTACTTTTCAATCTGACTCTGGCATAACATTACAAGACAAGGAAAAAAATATTTAATCCCAAAATATATTTCCTTGCCATACCTTGAAATTGCCCTGCGAAGTCTGTGGGAAAAATCCACATTCTATGGAGAATTTCCTTCCCGATTTGTTTTCTTTCCTTTCTTTTCCAGATCCAGGACATAATTAGCTAAGAGCCAAGCATCCTTTTAGGTCTAATAAGAAACATTTTACAACCTGCTCTCTCTCTCTCTCTCTCTCTGAAGTCTGCTATCTGAGAGATTCCTCTGCACAATGAAACTTGGTCCCCACAATTCTTTATCTTAATCTGAACATTCCTTTCCATTGATCCCAGGTCTTCAGATAAACTCAACCGTCAACCGGAAAATGTTTAAATTTACCTACAGCCTGGAAGTCCCCGCTTTGAGTTGTCCCGCCTTTCTAAACCAAACCAATGTATTTCTTAAATGTATTTGATTGATGTCTCCTGCCTCCCTAAAATATGTAAAACCAAGCTGTACCCCAACCACCTTGGGTACGTGTTCTCAGAAACTCCTGAGAGTTGTGTCACGGGCCATGGTCACTCATATATTTGGCTCAGAATAAATCTCCTAAAATATTTTACAGAGTTTGACTCTTTTGTCGACAGTTTTGATACGTTGTATTTTTATTTCCATTTAATTAAAATATTCCTAATTATCCTCATCTTCTTTGAACCATAAGTTATTTAAAAGTGTGTTGTTTAATTTCCAAACATTTGAGAACTTTCCAGATATCTTTCTGTTACTGAGTTACAGTTTAATTTCATTATGGTGAGAGAACATACTTGGTATGATTTCAATTATTTTTAATTTGTTAAGATTTGCTTTATGGCCCAGAGTACGGTCTATTTTGCTAAAGTTCCAAGGGCACTCAAAAAGAATGTGTTTTCTGCTGTTATTGTGTGGAATGTTCTATAAATGTCAATCAGATGAAGCTGGTTATTAGCGTTATTCAAGTTACCCATACCCAGACTGATTTTCTGTGTACTCGCTCCACCAAGTATTGAGAGAGGAATGGATTTGTCTATTTCTCCTTTCAGCTTTAGCGGTCTCAATTGCATGTATCCTGACGGTGTTTTCCAGTGCACGTGCACGGATAGTTATGATGTCCTCTTGATTAATCAACCACTTTATATACGGTCCTTCTTTATTCCTGGAAATACTCTGTTTCTATTTCGTCTAATATTAATATAGACACTTGAACTTTCTTTGGAATAGTGTTTTCATGGCATGTCTTTTTTCCATTCCTTTGATTTAAAGCTATCTAGGTCCTTTATTTATTATCATTATTATTTTTTTTTCTGAGACAGAATCTCACTCTGTCGCCCTGGCTACAGTGCAATGACGCGATCTCGGCTCACTGCAACCTCTGTCTCCTGGGTTCAAGCAATTCTCATGCCTCAGCCTCCCAAGTAGCTGGGATTACAAGGCACATGCCACCACACCCGACTAATTTTTGTATTTTTAGTAGAGATGGGGTTTCACCGTGTTGGCCAAGCTGGTCTCGAACTCCTGACCTGAGGTGATCCTCCCTTTTCGGCCTCCCAAAGTGCTGGGATCACAGGCGTGAGCCACCTCTCCCGACCCTAGGTCTTTATATTTAAAGTGTGTTTCTCACAGACAGCTTGGGGGTCCCAGAAGTTTTCTCCAAGTTGCGGCTCCACCCTCAGCTCCCGGCAGCCCCTGCTCGCCTGTACCGCCTAGGGGACCCTCTGTGTGCTCTTGCCCGCCCCCTGGTGGTAAGTGCCGTTGCTGCTCCTCTCGGTTGGGCTCGTGGTGGAGGCAGTTTGAGGACCTGTTAAACAGAGTTTGGGGGCGGTGGGATGTCGCTCCCTTCTCCTGGCCCAGCCTCCGCAGAGCCCGTGTACTAGGGTCTCAGAAGATGGAGTCTCCGAAGAGCTCCTGTCTGTCCTCTCGTGTCTTCTATCTCCTGTGCGTTTGCGCAGGAGAGTGTGTCCTGCCCCTCCCACAGCTGCAAGTGGTGTTTACTTTGATGCTTGCCCCAGAAGCAGTGGATCTTTGTTTCTGCCTCTCCCGCAGCAGCCCTGGGGCCAGAGAGAACAGCCTCCCACGTGGCCTGGCCCAGAGAGAACAGTCCTGGGGAAGCAGGTGGGGGTCCCGCGCAGCAGCCAATTACCAGTTGCATGCTTGTGCCCCCAGCAAGAGGGGAGGGGTCTCTCCTGGCTCCCCCTCTGCCTCCAGTCTTTCTCCTGCAGTGAAGGCCCGTGCAAAAAAGCTCAGAAGGCAATGCAGACTCCCTCCTGCCCCACAACACGCTCTGCCCAAGACAAGACAGTTGGTCCTGCCTTTCCTTGGAGGGCTCGTCACTCTGGAATTCAGTTCTCTTGGTTGCCTGCCACCTCAGCTCTCTGACTGGTTTAAGAAATTACGGTTTTGCCAAGTATCTGGCGTTTTGTTACTGTTAGAGTCGGGGGGCGGGGTGGCTCACTCCTGTAATCCCAGCGCTTTGGGGGGCTGAGGTCAGTGGATTGCTTGAGTCCTGGAGTCAGCCTGGGCAACACGGCGAAACCGTCCCCCCTCTCCCCCAAATAAAAGAAAGAAAAGAAAAAGAAAAAATTAGCCAGGCATGGTGGCAGGAGCCTGTAGTCCCAGCTACTCATGAGGCTGAGGTGGGAGGATCACTGGGGCCCCCCTAAAAAAGAATGGGAAAGATGTGCCTTTGTAGTTTTCTACATCCTAAAAGAAAGTAAAACACTCTTCTCTTTCAACGTGTGCAAATGAGTGACTCCAAATGCCTCTGGGGCAATGTCTCATGGCTCGAAGTGCCTCGAGATTTTTCCCATTTCTTTCATGACTGCAGTTGTATTTGCTGCCTCTCATGCAGCTGACATTTACCAAGCCCTTGTTGTATTCCAGCACAGTTTCATTTAGAACCATCCCTGAAATGACTCCTCTTCTCTCTCAAACCCACATTCAGCTTGTCAGATAATCCTGTTGGCCCTATGTTCAAAATATAACCAGTTCCTTTCAAAAATAAAAATGGACTTATCTTAAAACCCGGAAAGTGCACTCTCATGCATTTTATTCCCTGAGAAATGAAAACTTATTTTCATGGTGGAACTTGTACACAAACGTTCATAGAAGCTTAATTTGTAGCAGCCTTAAACCGTAAAATACAAACTATGATATATTCATACCATAGGATACTATTTAGCAATAGAAAGAATGAGCTATTGATAGAAGCAACAACTTGGATGAACTTCTGCTGAGTGAAGAAGCCAACTCAAATGATACATCACTGCGTGATTCCATTTACACAGCAATGGTGAAATAATATAATTAGACAGATAGGGAACAGATTAGTGGCTGTCAGGAGTTAAGAATGTATATTAGTCCGTTCTCCTCTTGCTATAAAGAAATACCTGAGACTGGGTAATTTATGAAGAGAAAAGGTTTAATTGGCTCATGGTTTTGCAGGCTGTACAGGAAGCATGGTGGCTTCAGCTTCTGGGGAGGCCTCAGGGAACTTACAAAAATGAGGAAGGCAAAGGAAGGAGGAGGCATGGCTTACATGGCCAGGGCAGGAGGAAGAGAGAGAGCGGGGAGGTGCTACACGCTTTTGAACAACCAGATCTCATGGTGTGAATCCATTCATGAGAGCTCTGGCCCCATGATCCAATCATAGTTCCCGTTCCTCAAGTTTGGTAATTTGCTAGAATGGTTCACAGAACTCAGAGAAACACATTGCTTAACTCTTACTGGTCTATTATAAAAGATGCAACTCAGGAACAGCCAAGTGAAGACATGCATAGAACTGGGTGCTGGGGGGTTGGTGTGCAGCGCTTCCTTGCCTGCTCTGGACGTCACCCCTCCACCATCTCCATGTGTTCCTGCCTGGAAGCTCTCCAAGCTCCATTGTTCTGGAATTTTATGAAGGTCCCATTACAGAGCCATGACTGATGAAGTCATTGGTCACTGGTGACTGAACTCCATTTCTAGCCCCTGTCCCTTCCCTGGTGGTCAGAGAGTGAGGCTGAAAGTTCTGACACTCTCATCACCAATCATGGCTTAGTCTTTCTGATGAGCAGTCTGCATTCAGAAACTATTTAGGGTCCTCATTAGCATAAGCTCTGGTATGGTTGAAAGGGGTTTGTTATGAATAACAAGACATTACTGTAACTCAGGAAATTTTAGGAGGGTTTTTAAAGCTCTGTGCCACCAGGTGGGGTGGCTCACACCTGTAATCCCAGCACTTTGGGAGGCTGAGGCAGGTGAATCACGAGGTTAGGAGTTCGAGACCAGCCAGGCCAAGATGGTAAAACCTCGTCTCTACTAAAACTACAAAACTTAGCTAGGCATGGTGGTGTGTACCTGTAATCCCAGCTACTCGAGAGCCTGAGGCATAAGAATCGCTTGAAACCAGGAGGCGGAGGTTGCAGTGAGCTCAGATCACGCCACTGCACTCCAGCCTGGGAGACACAGTGAGATTCTGTCTCCAAATAAATAAATAAATAAATAATGAAAGCTCTGTGCCAAGAACTGGGGACAAAGACCAACCTGATATTTCTCACTATATACACGATTTCCCATTTCCTACAGGCACATGCAAACACAGACACAAATGGTTGTGTGCATAACTGGTTAAATCTGAATAAACTCAATGGATTGTACCAATGTCCATTTCTTCATTTTGATACTGTACTCTGGTTATGTGAGTTGTTGGTATGAGGGGTAGGGAACATGGGACTTCTGTCTACGTTCCTTTGTGACCTTCTGTGATGCTACGATTATTTCAAAATAGAAAATTTAAAATACAAATAACCGGAGTCCAATGCCCACCGTGCTACTGGCCTGGTCCACACCACTCTCTTCTCTTGCCTGGATTATTGCAACAGGCTCTTCATGGGTCTTCCTGCTTTTACATACAGTCTATTCTCAATAAAGCCCCTTTGTAAGACAAGTCCCACGACTTGTAGAAATAAACGAAACCAATCAAATGAGAAACGCAAGGGCTGCTTATTCTGAGCTTGCTATAGCAAGCGAGTCAACCAGCATCACTTGCATTTTTGTAGGGACTCAAAGTCAGGCTGAGCCTTATAGAGGGGAAAAAAAAGAGGTGGGGGAAGGCTTTGGGTGTGTCCTGATTGGAGGCTAAAATAGCCTGGGGAAGCTGCAAGGGGGATAATTTGGAGGCGGGGGGTACATATTTGGCTTTCTCTTGCTGGCCCTCGGCTGGAAGCTGGGACAAAAATTAAGGCAGCTGGCAGTTTTTAATCAAGTCTTGGCCTTTTGGGACTGATAGTTAGAGAAGTTATTGTTTTGCTTCCTGGATGGCTACTGGAGATAGTAATCTGGCTCCCTACACGTCTGACTTATAGCAGACTGGCATCCTGGACTGTTGATTACAGATGAGGGGGTGTGTTTCCTGGGCAGCTTGCTGCAGGCTAGGGTCGGAGCTCTTGATTCCATAGGGTCTGGCTGTGGTGCCTGTGTATGCTCAGTCCCTCATGTTCCTCTGCTCAGAACCCTGCAGAGGGGCTCCCACTGCACTCAGCCCGTCCAGCATCCTGCCAGGCCCTACACGAGCTGGCCCCATTTCCCCTCTGGCCTGGTCTCCTGCTACTCTCCTCCCTCTCTCCATACCAGCCACGCTGGCCTCCTTGCTGTTCTAGACCATGCCAGGCCCTCCCGAGGCACTCATGGCCTTCTAACATACTGTATGCCTTTTTTATCTATCTATCTATCTATCTATCTATCTATCTATCTATCTATGTATCATCTATCAATCTATCATCTATCATCTATCTATCATCTATCTATTTATTATCTATCTATCTACTATCTATCTACTATCTATCTATCTATCTATCTATCTATCTATCTATCTACCTATTTGAGTCAGGAACTCACTCTGTTGCCCAGGCTGGAGTGCAGTGGTGTGATCCTAGCTCACTGCAGCCTCACTCCTGGGCTCAAGCGATCCTCCCACCTCAGCCTCCCAACGAGCTGGACTCCAAGCGTAAGCCATGGCACCCAGCCTCCTTTCTGATTTTTAATGCTTATTGTGTATGCCTAGCTCTCAACTAGAATGTAAATTCCACAGGGACAGGGTTCTTGGTGGGTTTGTTCCCTACTATATCCCTGGCACCTAGAACATTGCCTTGCCGGCACATAGTGAGTGCCCCAATAAAAAATATTTGAGTGAATGAATGAGTTTGTGAGTCTGGGATTTCAGATACATTTACTAACATCGACTACTTTTTATTAGGTGTTTAGCATTTACCAGACACTATGCTGAGTGCTTTCATCCAGTATGCAATTTTATTCTTCATAGCTTTCCTACGGGTAGGTGTCATCGGGCCACTTATCTCTCAGGTAAAGTGGTCCCAAAGGACATGCTCAGAGCCCATGAGCTTCTCAGGGACTTAAATAAATGTTTAAAACCTGAGGAAAGTCTTGGCTCCAAAATGTAAAAACTACAGAATCATCTAAATTAATAAATGTTTAATCAAATGTCTACAAAGTGTCATCGATGGCTAATTTATGTCATTAATTCTCTATTGGCCTCTTGAATTATTAAATGTCGTGTTCATAAGAATTTCATTACATTTGAAAAGAATTTGTAGACTAGATGTTTTTAACTCTTCAAGCACAGTCATGCATCTGTTCACCACAGGAATACCATCTGAGACGTGAGTCATTAGGGGATTTCAATGTCGTGCAAACATCAGGGAATGTCCTTACACATTGTGATGTGCAGCCTGCTCCATGCTCAGGCTATATGAGATCGCCTATTGCTCCGAGGCTGCAAGCCTGCACGGCATGTGAGTTCACTGAATACTGTAGGCAATTATAATACAATCATAAGTATTTGTGTAGCTAAACATAGAAAAGGCACAGTAAAAACATGACATAAAATATTCAAAACGTACACCCATCTCGGGTACTTACCATGAATGGAGCTCACAGGACTGGAAGTTGCTCTAGGTGAGCCAGTGAGTGAATGGTGAGTGAATGTGAAGGCCTAGGACACTACGGTACACTACTATAGACTTTAAAGTCACTGTCACTTAGGCTACACTAAGTTTATTCAAAATATTTTTCTTCGACCAGGTGTGGTGGATCACACCTGTAATCCCAGCACTTTGGGAGGCCAAGGCAGGCGAATAACATTAGGTCAGGAGTCCGAGACCTGCCTGGCCAACATAGTGAAATCCCATCTCTATTAAAAATATGAAAAATTAGGCAGGCGTGGTGGTGGGCGCCTGTAATCCCAGCTACCCGGGAGACTGAGGCAGGAGAATCACTTGAATCTGGGAGGCGGAGGTTGCGGTGAGCTGAGATCACGCCACTGCACTCCAGTCTGGGCAACAAAAGAAAAACTCCATCTCAAAAAAAAGAAAAGTTTCCCATCAGTAATAAATTAACAGCCTACTACAACTGTATGAACTCTTACATTTTTTTTAATCTTTTTGACTTTTTATAATAACACTTAGCTTAAAACACAAACACATTATACAGCGACACAAAAATATTTTCTTTGTATCTTATTCTATAAACTTTGTTGTTTTTCAATTATTTTATTTTTACTTTTAAAGCTTTTTTGTTATCAACGAAGACACAAATACACACACTAACCTAAGCCTACACAGGGTCCAGACCATCAATATCACTGTCTTCCATCTCTACACCTTGTCCCACTGGAAGGTCTTCAGAGGCAGTGACACGCATGGAGCTGTCACCTGTTATTACAACAATTCTTTCCCTCTTTCTTTCTTTCTTTCTTTCTTTCTTTCTTTCTTTCTTTCTTTCTTTCCTTTTCTTCTTCCTTCCTTCCTTCCTCTCTTCTTCTCTCTTCCTCCCTTTCTCCTTCCTTCCTCCTTTCCTTCCTTCTTTCTTTCTTCTTCCAAGACAAAGTCTCACTCTGTGACCCAGGCCGCAGTGCAGTGGCACAATCTCAGCTCACTGCAACCTCTGCCTCCAAGGTTCAAGTGATCCTCCAGCCTCAGCCTCCCAAGTAGCTGGGAATACAGGCATGTACTACCACACCTGGCTAATTTTTGTATTTTTAGTAGAGATGGGGTTTCACCATTGGTTGGCCAGGCTGGTCTCAAACTCCTGACCTCAGATGATCCACCCACCTCAGCCTCCCAAAGTGCTGGGATTACAGGCGTGAGCCACCACACAGGTCCGACAATGACTTCTTCTGGAATCGCTCCTGAAGGACCTGCCTGAGGCTCTTCTTGAGGAAGTGTAGGTCTTTTCGGAAATACGTCCATGGTGGTTTGCCAGGTTTGTTTCTTTTTTTCATTACAGATTTGGATGAGTAATGCGTTGTATCAGCTAGAATGTTAGGTAGGCTATGACGTCACTAAGCGATAGGAATTTGTCAGCTCCGTTATAATCTTGTGGGACCCCACTGCATACACAGCCCATCACTGACCTGAAACGTCGTTATCTGGGGCATGACTGTACTTTAAGAATGCAAATGAATGCCCAGGGAGGGCTGAAGACACGTGGGTAATTACACCATAAATGAATTTCTCTTAGCCGAGTAATTTCCAAGGCAAACATACAAAAATCACTTCATGTTATCTTACACTGCTATTTTATGTTTCATGTAGGAATTCTGTGTATTTTCATATTTAATAAGGTGTGGGAAGGAACTTCCAAAGGTAATAGCACCTGGTCCTAGGGAGGTCTTAAAACACCCTTTGATTTTGATTTCAGAATGTCTCATTTTGCAGATTTTTTTTTTAACAGAGTCTCACTCTCTCGCCCAGGCTGGAGTGCAATAGCACCATCTCGGCTCACTGCAACCTCCGCCACCGGGTTCAAGTGATTCTCCTGCCTCAGCCTCCCGAGTAGTTGTGACTACAGGTGCATGCCACCATGCCCAGCTAATTTTTTGTATTTTTAGTAGAGACTGGGTTTCACCATGTTGGCCAGGATGGTCTCGATCTCCTGAACTCGTGATCCACCCACCTCGGCCTCCCAAAGTGCTGGGATTACAGGCGTGAGCCACCGCACTAGACCCATTTGTTAGATTTAATCTAGAATCTGCAGTTTCTGGCAACGCACTAGTCCACCTCCCCGTTTCTCCTGGCCAAAGCCCCCCCCTTTCCTCCCTACCCCTACAACCCTGTCAAACACACCTGGGCCAAGTACGACAGGGGTGTGTGTGTGCATGTGTGTACGTGCGTGTGAGTGTGTATGTACGCGTGCGCGTGTGTGCCTGTGTGTGTGTGTGCATGCGTGCGTGCAGGGGTGTGTGTGTTTGCGTGTGCGTGTGTTTGCGTGAGTGTGTGCGTGCGCGCGCGCGCGCGCGCGTGTGTGTGTGTGAATGCATTTGGGAAAGGCTAGGCAGGGTGAATATTCCCTAGACCCCGCTTCTTCACTGTGATTCTACCACAGCAGCTCACTGCCCCGGCCCTCCCCGGCTCTTCCAAGCAGCCTCTGGAAAGAGGAAACAAGCTATCTCCTGAATCGCCACCAGATGGTGCCACAAGCTCGGGACTGGGCTTCTCTGAGTTCCCATCTGGAAAAAACGGGAGATGTGACCCTGGAGCCAAGGCGTCCAGGGAGGCCTCTGGGTGCCCCTCTCCGGGTTGCCTCTCCTCCTCGGGGTGACTTGGGCCTCTGGCATGACCCTCATGGCTTTGTAGTTTGGGCGCCCACGGGGCCCAGAAGCCAGCATGGAGACTCAGGGCCCCTCTTGGGCCACTTTTCTCCTCATCCCCAGCGTGGAGACCAAGGTTGGGTTGAAATCTGAACGCGGGGCAGGTTCCCTGACCCCAGAACAACTCTGAGAGCACCTGGCCCTTCTCCCCATGGCACAGCGCCAGCCGTCCTCCCCAGCTCAGCCTCTGCTGCTGCTTTCTTTAGGAGAGAGGTTCTTGCTCTGTCACCCAGGCTGGAGTGCAGTGGTGCAATTATAGCTCACTGCAGCCTCAACCTCCTGGGCTCAAGAGATGCTCCCTCCTCAGCCTCCTGAGTAGCTGGGACTACAGGTGCACACAACCATGCCCAGCTAATACCCAGGCTGGTCTCCAGCTCTTGGGCTCAAGTGGTCCTCCCACTCGGCCGCCTAAAGTATTGGGATGAAAGATGTGAGCCACCACGCCCGGCTTGCTTCTCCTTTCTTCCTCTGTGGCCCTGCTTCGGACTCTGTCTCTGTCTCTCTCCGGTCTGGCTCCTGTCCTTCTCTCTATCCCTGTCCCCCCGTGGTTTTGCCTTTCCTAGTTTACCGTCTCTCTTTCTGCCTCTCTCCCTCCCTTCTTCCATTCCTCCATTCCTCCCTTCTTCCAGCCTCCTCAATATCTAAGACTTCATCTTATTCAACAAGCTCATTTTGAAAACCCGTTACTGGTGCCTGTTATATAGCAGACGCCATGCCAGGCTCTGGAAAGTCATTGAAAGCAAACTGGGGTGCAGGCCAGAGGGGGGCGATTGTGGACAAATCTTCAGTGCCCGGAAGAGTCTCTTTCATCTTCAGCTTCCTCCCTCTCTGTCTCTCCCCACCACCTCACATTTCCTGTCTGAGTGGGGATGGGGGGGGAATCTGGGGCAGTAGGGGTAGAACTGTGACCCCTCTGTCCCACCCCCACAGCACCGCTCCCAACTCCTATTCAGTGGAGTCAGGCTTGGCAGAGCACTGAAAGGCCCAGATCTGAAGACCCTCTTTATTCTAACCTAATCCTACCTCCCCCCAGTTATGGGCTTGGAGCCATGAGACCTGGGTTCAGGAATCAGCTTTGCCCCAAATTCCTCTAGGAAGTTTATCTCTGGGCCTGCTGGACCCCCATCTTCCCTGGCCAGGTGGATCAATAATCCCCTGCTCTCCTCCCACTCTGCACCCCAAGGTGCTCCTGAATGATCTCTCACCCCTGCTTCAGCTTCATCTAGCACTCCCAGCTGCTCTCAACAGTCTTGAAGATGTTGGCTTTGAGTCATCACTGAAAGACTTGCTGTCCTGGTTGGACTCTACTTGGCCCAGGACAGGAATGAAGAACTACCCCCCAGCCCCCACCACTCCATTATATAAACAAGTCTCCCCAAGGCCCCCTCCCCAACACTTTCTCTGATTTTGGGCTGGGAGTCCGCACTGATGGGCTAACGCAGAGCAGCTGATGCAAATGACCCAATGACTAAGATTTTACCATTAACACTTCTTTCCCTTGAAATGGTTACAGGTAATAAACATCGCAGAGCCAATGGGATAAGAGGGACTATGAAGATTTTCAACCTTTACCCAGGCCTTTACCCGCTTCCCCACCCTGTCCCCTCACCCCCGCCCATCATACTTTCTCCCATCTTTCTCCAGGGCAAAGTTTCTTTGTCCCTTCACTGGGACTCAGGACCCCAGTCCCTTCTCTTCATCTAGAAATTCCCTTCTGCCCAGGTGTGGTGGTGGCTCACATCTGTAATCCCAGGACTTTGGCAGACCCAAAGCAAGACCTCAAGCTTGAGGCCAGGAGTTCAAGACCAGCCTGAGCAATGAAGCAATTTTAAATCCTATGTCTATAAAAAATTTAAAAATTAGGTGTGGCGGTGCATACCTGTAGTCCTAGCTACTTAGGAGGCTGAGGCAGGAGGATCACCTGAGCCCAGGAGTCCAAAACTGCAGTGAGCTGTGATCAACCCACTGCATTATAGCCTGGGCATCAGAGCAGGACCCTGTGTGAAAAAAAAAAAATAGAAACTGTCTTCCTCTTTTTCTTTTCCATGGAACTGGCCCTCTCCTCTCAGTATAACTTCTCATACCATTTTCACCTTTAAAATCGCCACGCTAGCCAATGTAATAGGACAAGAGAAATCATTTCAAATGTTAAATAGAACTCAGAGGAGGCCATTGGTTTGGACTGAGCCCCTGCACTAGGCCCAACAGACCAAACCAAAATGAAGTCACTCTTGCCAAAGTTCCCTATGACCGAATGGAAATTAAGGCATTTATCTGACCTTCCGAGAAATCAGGAGAAGGAGAGATAATAGCCAAACTCCTAAACAGGCCAAGTTTGGTCAGCATGACAGTGAAGTTCAGTCTGCCTTTAATCCTTACAACAGAAAGTTACCCGAAGATACCTGACCAGGCATGCAGTGGCTCCCGCCTGTAATCCCACCACTTTGGGAGGCTGAGGCAGTTGGCTCTCTTAAGCTCAGGAGTTCAAGACCAGCCTGCCAACATGGTGAAACCCCATCTCTACAAAAATACAAAAATTAGCCAGGCATGATAGCGCGCACCTGAAATCCCAACTACTTGGGAGTGGAGGTGGAGGTTGCAGTGAGCCCAAGATCATCTGCGATCTGAGATTGCACCACCTCACTCCAGCCTAGGCAACAGAGTGAGACTCTGTCTAAAAAAAAAAAAAAGACAGTTGCCTGAAGTAACCTGACGCCAACCAGTTGTATTTCAATTGTTCTCTTTTCCTGTTCCTGCCTTACGACGAAAGTAACTTTGAAATGACCAACCTGCTGTTTGTTCTTTGTTTCTGCCTTCTTCAGCCTAGTCTGTCTGTAAAAGCTGCATCCTCTGCTCAGCTAAGTGGGATGCTCATTCTGTTTTATAGACGTTACTAAGTGTGATAATATGATATATCTATTTGTTTTTGTCCATAGTTCCTGGCTCACAGCCCGTATTCTAAGAGACTAGAATGTGATAAGAATATCTTTCCTTAAAACACTTGACCTTTAATCCTTGTTTCCTATAACAGCTCTGGAGCAGCTCCAGAGTGAGCTTAAAGGTGAAAGATGGAACGGGCGAGGTGGCTCACACCTGTAATCCCAGCAGTTTGGGAGAGTGAGGCAGGCAGATCACAAGGTGAGGAGTTCAAGACCAGCCTGACCAACATGGTGAAATCCCATCTCTACTAAAAACACAAACATTAGCTGGGTGTGGTGGTGTGAGCCTGTAGTCCCAGCTACTTGGGAGGCTGAGGCAGGAGAATTACTTGAACCTGGGAGGTGGAGGTTGTAGTGAGCCAAGATGACACTCTTACACTCCAGCCTGGGTGACAGAGTAAGACTCCATCTAAAAAAAAAAAAAAAAAAGAAAGAAGGAAACGGTGAAAGACGGTCTTGTTCTTTAGAGCCACACCTGTGCTTATTTTCATAACCGCAGGATGGGAGGCTGCTTGCCAGGGGAACCAACCATCTGCTCAGGGCATTGGAACGCACAGCCCCACCCTCCACCTCCGGGGAGGAA